>CAUYQG010052795.1:0-11127 GCA_963574415.1 Tarsius wallacei
TTCAGTGATAGGAGGAATAGCTTTTATTTCTGTTTTCTCAATGTCTTATTCTTCCTTATGTAGATCCTCTGGTTTTGTTCAGTTCTGAAGCTGGACTGCGGGTGGGGGCCTGTGCTTTTTTCAGTTTTGAGATTTAATTAAGGGGAGAGCTGTGCTTCAGAAGCTATCTGCAGATTCCAGTATCTGCTGACAGGTGTGTGGACCCCTGGAACCCATGTCCCACTTCCTTACAATCTGTCCTTGCAGTTGAGGTGTCTGTTTCTCCCTGAAAGCAAAATGAGATAAGAAAAGGGAAAATAATGGAAAAAAGAAAGAGAAAGATGAAAGGGAGGTGGAGAGAGAGAAGAAGAAGAAGAGGGAAAACATACAGGCATACCAACTAATGAATAATCAGAGGGATAAGCAGAAAAAACAAAAAAGATAAACATACAGTCATACAAACAAACAAAACCCCCCTGTTGGTGTACTCTCCCTCAAAAATACCCATACATAAACAGAAAATCTAAAAAAATTAAAATAACAGAAACAAAACAGGTACAAAAGCATAAACAAAAACAGAAGGAAAGAGAGAGTGAAAAAAAGCTAAAACTAAAAAAACAAACAGGAAGAAAAAAAATCAAAAAAATCTGTTGCCATTTCTGTGACCCTAGCTTCCTTTTAGGACTCTGCCTTAGGGAGTGGCTCTGGTCTTCAGCCCTTTTCCTCTGCTCTCAGCACAGATTGACAGGGTTACTCTCAGCATGGGTCACATGCACCATGGACTACTATGGGTGGACAATGGATCAGATTCGGACTCACCCCACTCACTGCTGCTGTCAAGTCTCCCACTCAGATCTGATGTGTCTGTGCCTGTTCCAGCATGGGGGAGGGGCGTGAGTCTCCATGAGAAGATAGCCTCTGGGTCCCAAGATGGAGGCTGGATAGAACCGGGCAGGGCAGTGCCAGTCTCTGCCTGGTCCCGGGACTGAGAAGATGGTGACCACCTGTGTCTCATCACCACCATTGGAGCTTTATTCCAGACTTCCACGACCTGCCTTCTCCACGACTCCTCCTGCTTGTGCCTGATCTGCTACAGCAAGTGATGTGAGCCGAGTGCCAGGTGGTGAGGGGCGACTGTTCTCTGCTGCCTCCTCTCAAGAGAGCCCCAAGAATGGCAGATGATCCTGTGTGCCTGAGTCTCAATCTCAGGTCAGTGGTGGGTTGCAGTCACCTTCAGAAGACAGCCCTGGGTGCATAAGCCCGAGTCTCCCCTCAGACGGACTTTCACTCACCCACAGACACACACCACTCACTTATGCAGAGAGTCTTTATGGAAACTCATTTTTGCGGAGACTTTCACAATCTGACCTGTCCCATTGCCATCTTGCCTGGAAGCCTCTCAATAGTTCTTAAACTAGAGCATGCTTCAGAATTTCCCACAGTGCTTGTTAAAGCATAGGATACTGGGTCAGTAGGTCAGTGATAGAGACTGAGACATTGCATTTCACATAATCTCCTAGGACATGCTGATGTTACTGGTCTAGGGACCACATTTTAAAAACTATACTTTTATAATAATTACTTAATCTAAAGATAATGAGTGTTTGATCATCAAATTAGCTAGGACTACAGTATTTTTTTGAAAAGTAAGAGGCAATGCTAGCAGGCATCCATGTTTTATTAGTCACTATAACAAAATATGTTATTTTGATGTATATAAAGTAATATCAATATCACTGAGACCTTACTACAAGCATATGTAATAGAATAGTAGAAAAAATTATATTATAGTGAGTAATAGATATGTATGTATATACTTATGTATATACTATATAGTTCTTAAACTATAATATGTTTTTATATACATTTCTATATATTAATATATGTATATATATTATATTTAATCACAAGTGTTCTGAATTGGGGAAAACATCATTTTTCTCACAGAATACCTTGTGCTAGTGTCTTGCACTACTGTGAGGAAATGTGAAGCCTCAATGTCACCTGTTCATGCAGTGAGGTTTGCACAACAGTAGAGGAACCCCCAAATTATGAAAATTGGCATGTATATAGGAGCTACTAGCATAACTGCCACTGTTCACTGAGAGAGGGAGAGGAGTGTTTGTTCCAGAATCTAAACAAATTTTTTCTGTAAGTTGAAATAAAGGTCACTAATTTATCACCCTAAAATTGAAACAAATTGATCCAGAGAGATAAATCTTGATATCTCTCTGAAAGTATTTATCTATAACTTCCAAGGATTATTTGCTATTCAATTATGCTTTAACCTGGGTGCCAGCATTCTTCTCTTGGAAAACTTTGACCATGCAGAAGCATGGAGTTATTCATGGAGCATTGCCTACCAACAGATCCCAATGATTGTTGTTAAACAGTTGAATCATCATGATTCTTCAGTGAAACTGATAGAAGATATGAAACTTGTTCTAGAAAATACATCAATTTTCAGAAGGTTCCTGATCTTCTGAAATTCATTCATAGATTCTTGTTTTATCAATCCTACATTTTACTGGAGAGATCTAAATGTAACCAACCTCCCAACTCTACCACTTTCAAAAGTATTTTCTCTTTTCCCATGGTCTAATGAATTATGCACTATGTACTGATTCATATTACTTGATCTGGCACTCATAGTCATCAACAGCATGGCTCCAATTACATTTCCAATATAATTTCTCAGTAGGGCTCTTTTTCTAACAATTCTAATTTACCTCGTTCTGCTTTTGTTCATTTTTTTCTTTCTTCTTTTACACTCATAACTATTAAAATTCTTTCTAAATCACATGTTAATTTTCACATAAAGCCATCTCTAATAGTTTCAGTCAGAATACTGCCCTAATTATTTTTGGCATCTATTAAGATATGTTTGTATCCCTTTAAAAAAATATAAAATAATGTTTAGAATTGTAGTTCTTTTCATGCCTCTCACCTCCAATAAATTGCAATCCTCTTGAAGAAATGAGTCTTCTTTTAAATGCAATCTAGTTCCTTAAAGTGTTTAAAAAGATAACTTGGTCATAGTTAGAGATTATTAAATATTTCTAAGGCATTATAAAAATGTTATGACTCTATACCAGTCATACAGTTATCATTTTCTCCCTTTACTCACTATTTACTTTCTTTGAAGAAATCAGAATTATGGACCGATGTTGAAGGCACACACCTGGAGATATTGTGGCGACCAAGAGTAAACATTATTATTGATGTATATACAGTGTATTTATGGTTTGGGATTATGTAAACTAGTTTGATGTCAGAATAAGCAGAGTTGATGTACAAGGGAAATCCATATCTATTTACAAGCAATCTACACATGATGGTTAGTAGGTTTCTATACACATGCCAAGCTTGGGTGTTTTGTAAAACATTCATTTGAGGGTTTCTTACATAAAGCTACATCAAAGGTTTGGCATAGGTATCCATCTAGTGGCTCCACAGTGAATAATTGGGTGGGGCGGAACATTGTGGATGCTCTGAATACTGCAATCCATGCATTTGCTTTATTTAGAAATTCTAATATTTCCAATACGTAAGCCAAGTATTTTGAATTTAAGGAAATGCAATGTCAGCTTTCATAATTGCCTTTGATTTTTCTTCACCAGTTTACTGTGATTTTTTTTCTCTTTTCCAGCTTTCTTTTCTATTTAAGGTACTTTGCCCATTCCACTTTTAGGATTTTGTCTCCTTCTACTTATTCTATGCATCATTGTGTTCTTTCACAAAGTAATGTTATATCTAATCTCGTTCAATCCCAGCTAATTCCTCTTACATATTTATTATAACCTCCCTTTTTTGATCTCCATGCTTTCCACAGTCTCTCCACATTTTCCAATATCAATTTATTTATGTATTGAGGAGCTACTATATGCTAGAAATTCAGTTAAGTGCTGAAAAATGGGAGTTTAAAAAAAAGCCACATTCCTGGTTACAAAGTAGTTGACTGATCAATAAACATATCTATTAATCTAGGTTCAAATAAAGAAATGAGTTTTGGGAATGGGAAAGAGAAGAAAAAGTGACAAAAAATGTAGAAAAACTAGTCTGGAGGATCAAAGTAAGGTTTTGAGACGAAAACGTGGCATATAAATGTAACAACAGTATTGACTTGGAAAAAACAAGATACACAAACTACTAAATTTGAAAGTAGAAATTAAAGCATATTCATGATAATTATATGCATCATACACCATGTTAACTCATTCAAAAAAGCTGGAGCAAGAATTTTCTGGTGAAAAATACTTCAAGAATTTTTTAGAATAATTATGACACATCACTTGTATGAGTGGCTCAAATTAACAGCTTATCTGATTTTTTTTTCTTTTTCCTATAACTTTTACAGATTCCTCTCATAATGACTCCAGGCCTGACCATTAGACTTCCTATGGCTAAAAGGATGTTAGTGAATGTAATGAAAAACCACTTTGGAGTTTCTGTTCTTTCTCTTAGACTCAAGCTATTGACAGGAGACCAAGACCAGGGTAGCCTGTTGGAGGTTGAGAGACCACATGAAAGAGATCCCAGTCATGCTAGCCAGGTCATTCTAGATCAGCAGTCTACAGCCAGTTTGCCAGACAATCTCAGATGCAGGATCAAACCCAGGAGAGGTGGATCAAGGCTGGCCCATAGAATAGACCCACTCAGCCAACTTTAGATTTGTAAAAAACAATGAAGTTATACTGTTTTAAACATTACATTTCAGGGTGGTTTATTACAAGGCATTGCTAAATGATGCAGTAAAATTTTTAAAAAGCCATGTTTTTGTAAGCATCCATATTGGATCAAATCTGGTAGGATTCATTGAGTGATGTACCATTTCCAACCAAGGAGATATATTTAGATGTCAGTATTTATTAAGTTTTACAAAGATCATTCACCTGAGATTTTTTTTTTTTTTTTGGCAATGTACAGTTAGATTTTCTTTTAACTCATATGTTGAATATAGCTTTAGCATTATTCAATTAGATATCTTTATTAGAGCTTTTAAATTAATTTTCTAAGTCTCTATTGATAGTTTAGAATTAAGGTAATATTTTATTTGTGGCTTTAAAGGTTGAGCACAGAAAATAATAATAACATCATTAACTTGATTGTGTCATCATTTAATAACTATTTAAGAATATTCAAAATTGAATCCAAAAGACTACCTTGAAGGTCTTTTATGAGCTCAGGTGAATACTAGAAGCCTGCAAGCATATTGCATGTGTTACCTTCTCTTAGGTTCTGCGTGGATACATCAAGCCATTTGATTGTGAGAGAATTTTCTATGAACTCTGAGGTTCTAATCTTTTCATTTTGGCTGCAGAAGATCTCACTCAAAATGGTACTATGAGTTGTTCTCGGTGATACTTGGTTTCCTTCATGTGATGTGCCTGCACTGGAAACCAAACCAGAAGCACACTTTGGTGTGACTCATGCTATATTTCACTTAAGGGCTACAGAGCACCTCTTGAACTCAAGCATTCTACAAGACAGACTTCAGAGCTGTTCTAGTAAAAACTGTGTATGCAAAGAAGTGCAGACCCATTATACAAGCATTCCAATGTCTTTTTGTTGCAAAGAAAAATACTGCACACCTGCTATCTAAATAAACTCTGGATAGGTAAGTTGTCCCTTCAATTAAGAAAGCATGGCTAAGGGATATATTTGAATGGTCCTCATTTTCACTGAACACATACTTTCTGTGTTCTTAATCTATTGCAATCTCTCTCTTCCTTGTCACCCTTTTCCACAAAATTTCTTTCTTGGGGTGAATGAGGGAAAGAGGAAAGCTTTAGATTTAAATAAGCAAACTCTAATGGTTTCTTAAGGCTACCACATGGTAGATTTTGATGCTATAACACTTTGTCTGTACTAATAAATAACATTACATTCATACTAGTATTGAGTTAAATGGATTTGTTTTATGTGTTCTTTTAAAGATTGACTTTGGAAAACTTCCTTTTTTAGGGGATGGTGGAATTGTGTTGAAGAAACTACAATTTCGCTAACAACACATAGTCTATTCTGATAACTGTTTCAGGTACTCTCCCACAGCAAAGATGACCCAGGAGAGATAGGATCAACTTGGTGTGCTTTATGTGATTCAATGAAATTGTATCCTTCTGGGGTTTGATTTCTTAGCAAAATACCACTTCCTGTTTTTGAGGGAAAAAATGGCATAAAATGTCATATAAAAAGACTCACAAGGCCCTTGGAAATCAAATAACTCTTACAAAACAACAGTTTAATGAATTAAGTGTAAATGAATCAGAAACATGTGGGTTGAATTTCCCTTCAAATACTCATGGGCTTAAAAATTAAGGGAAAAAAAGAATTACTTGGCAAAAAAAGATGTGCATTTTATTGAGCTCAAGTCTTAAAAAAAAAAAAAGAAAGAAAGAAAAGGAAAGCAGTCTTGATTTGGTTGACTGAATTATGAAAACACCGTCATAGCCTTTATTTATTTATTTTTTAATTCTACAAAAGTCAGATTGCATGTATAATTATGTTTCTTTTTGGGTGCCAGATTCATTTATGCTAGGCCATTTTTCAAGGACGGTAACATTTTGATTAACCAGAACCCTCAAGTAATGGTTGTCTTGCCCAGGGCAGAAGTGGCCGCCAAAGGAAGAACTGAAAACTATAGTTCAAATAAAGTTCATTAGAGCTGAGGTAAAGAAAACACGGTGATCATTCAGTTCACTAACCAAGAAGATCCAAAATCCAAAGGAGTAGTGGACCCGCTTAGCTAACCACTGAACAAAAGGCTAGAAAAACAGTCATTCAAGGGCCAGAACTCCAAAGACAGGGAAAGTTGAAACAAGTGGAAAAATCTGTGTACTGAGAGGCAGATCTGGGATAAAAGAAAAGACTGACAGAAGAAAAATAAAAACTGCAAAGACTGAAAGACTTTGGTGACTTGAAATGGCCAAAATGCAGCAGGGGCCTAAGGGTTGGAAAACTTCTAGACACAGGAAAAAATGAGGCCAAGAAGAATATTCAAAGCTATGTAAATGTGAGTTTTTGACCCTATTGACTTCCACATAGTAGAAATCATACCACCCGTATCTGCAAACTGCTTAAGTTAGGGTGTCTTACAATACATATGGATATACTCAAGATTATTTATTGTGTGATTTATTTGCAGAGATATATTTATATTCAGATATATTCATAATCTTGGTGGAGTGAAGAATATAAATTTGGAGGGCCCAGGAGACCTACTTTCCTGAGAGAGAAAAATCTGCAGTTTGAAGAGAGAATAAAGATGCTACACAGCGAAGCGAAGGTTGGGGGTGTCGCCTTTCTCTACCTTAGGGCAAAAGGAAAATCATGTACTTTCTGTAGGTATTCTAGGTCAACCGAGGTAAATATTTAGGTCTTTCAGAAACATTTTTCATGAGCTCATATTAACAAATGGCTTCCTTTGTAAAGCAGAGTTATTCGAGTAAAAGTATTTACAAAAATTATTTGTATTCCTAAGAAATGCTACTAATTGATGAATCTTTCTTTCTATAAATGTTGCCTATTTGTGACACCTATACACAAAGAAATTATTCAAATTATGAAGAAAATATATTTATTGAGATAGTTAACTTTATTGTTTAAACAGTACTTGTATAAGCAGAGATTTCAGTTACAAAGCACAGAGCTTACCAGAATCTGTACTGTGAAGTTGTACCTATTATCAGTAACAATGCTCCCTCTCCAAAAAAAGAAAAAAAAATCCTAAAGAGGAAAAATTGGCAAACTAATAACAAAAACGAGAATGTATTTAGGGTATAGTACACCATCTTTTGTCTTTATATCTTCTTAATTGAAAATAAAAATACAACACTGATATAAAAATGGTTTTGCATATGATAAAAACATAGAAAACTTGAGTGCCAAGACACTGCTGATGATAGTAACAATTACTTAGTAGGTACAATATACACTATTCTGGTGACAGTTACCGCAAAAGTCCAGATTTCACCACTATACAATACATCCATGTAACGGAACTAAACTTGTATCACTTAAATTTATACAAATTTTAAAAAAATGGAGTGATAGATGGAACTCAGATCTAATAAATGGGTAATAATTAACCATCTTACTTACATATTTTACCCAGAAAAGCAGGCAGATTTTTAGACTTTTGCTTTTATATATATGTTAAAGAGGTAAGAGGGAGCATAAACAAGCTCATTTTAGGAATTTTTCAAGACTTTACCAGGTTTCATCAGTAATCAGCCAGTTCAATGTCACCCACCAGAGGATAGAGTGGTGCAATATTTCAACTCAGTAGTCTGTTATTTTTCTATAATCACTCCCCTCAACTACGTTTCATCAATTTTCCTTTCTCAACCTTTAATGATATTTAAGGATATTAAAAAATGTTTTGGCAATTTTAAATTACTAAAATATATGGCATTAAACATTTAATCTCACATCCAATGTAAAAAATAGAATTTCTATTACACCAGCCTAGACTTGAGCTGAGACCCGGATGTTCACAATAGGCTACTGAAGCCAGGTGAGGCAAAATCTGCCTCTGAGCTATCTCTTCCTAGCTTTCTTCATGGTACCTTCTCCAGTGTGCTGGAGTGGAGAGAAATATGAGCCAATGGGTTGAGTGTTTTGGCTCAACTGTCTGCTCTTGTGATCCTCTTTCTTCTTACTGTCGCTGCTTCTCTAACACTGACTGGCCTTTCATACACACTGGGTAACCATGAGTTGGCAGATTTGCACATGTTGGTAAAAGAACCCTGCTGGTGATTAAAGTTTAGATGATACTTCAACCACCTCCTAAAAGCTTTGGTAGAATGTATACGTTGGTAAAAGTTTAGCCTTGGCATTTTATGTGAGGGAGAACATCTTTGGGATCAGGATTTGCTATAAATTTGAGGGAAGCTTATATATTTTTAAGAATACTTCTATAAAATTACACAGTATCTACCTCTCTTCTTAAATATATCACACTAAGATTTATACCAGCTCTTACGAATTCAAGATAAGTTACTAAATAATGATGACTCTTCCAACTCAAGATCAGTGCAAATAGATATTTCACGATGTGTGTCCTTGTGCTGTTTTTGAATTATATTGTATTCATAATTTAATCAAATTACAGATGAATGACCCAGTATGTCATCACAACAACTTGAACAATGTTATCATAAGAAGAGTGTGTACACATATGAGTGTGTGTGTGGGGGGAGCTGGAAATGAAGACGTGGCGAGGAAATATACTAAACCAAGCCAAAATGAAATTATTCTGTGTTAAACGTTCCATATTAGCACACTTTTTACTATCTTTTCCCAAAAATGACTTCTGAAAAATTAAGTCCATTTAATTTACTGGAAAGACAAGCAAATCTGCAATTGTATGCAAATTCCTGATGTTTTTCCTCTATCATCAGGGACAGTTCAACTGCAAAGAGCATCTCATCTTACTCCTAGTGTTGTTTAAGAACTTGATCCTTGGGAACACCTGTTAGTAGCGTGGCTTGAAGTTCTCTGTATTGCTTGTCTCCACTTTTGGATGCTGTTTCACCCAGCTGCTGATAATTAGAAAAACAAAGCAAATCCTTCTCATGAATGCTGATCTCTGGAAAAAGGCAAGGGAACATAAAGCCAAAGAGCACCGTAAGCCTTTTTGTTTTGAACCCGAGGCACGCTGCACTATATTCCTCTTGACTGCAAAACCACAGGAATGGATTAATATCACTAACCACAAGAGACTTTTTGTGTATGAATGTGGGGGGAAGGCATGAGAAGAATATTAATCTATAATGTATGACATTATGTTTTCTGAAAAAAATTTAAAAGTCACATGTGTTTGAATCAGTGCATTATAAATGTATCAGCCATATAAGATGAATAACATGGCTAAGTACCAAGAGTTGAGTTCTTTCCCAGAGGTTACTATTTTTAGCTCAGGAGACTTTCTTAATATTATACAGAAATGGATGTCCAGTGAACAGAGTAGACCAAAACAAGAATTCAAAATCAACACAACACTCTGGCATCAGATAAGCCTCTTCAGTTAATCATTAACTTATTTTTAATACATCACATATATTTATATGTGTATGTATATAATATATTCAGTTATATATATGTGCTTAATCAATAATTAAGACAAACATCCAACTTATATTTCATTGTGCTAAATTACTTGCAAGATGAACTATAGAAGCAAAATGGTAGACATTGTCTGTGTCCTAGATATTTTTAAAAGAAATAAATCAATGTGTATTTCAGTACATTAGCATACTTGTAATACTTTCCTTTTTTTCCTTAAATAAGAATTTTGTGAACATCTAAAATATGAAGAGCATTTTGCCAAGTACTAAGAATACCAAATTAAAAAAATAAATAAACAGGGGTAGAAAGAATATTCATGAACATTTCTCAAGTCTAGGATCCAAGGTCCCTTTCCTACTTTATCAGTCTTTTACTGCATAACACTCTCTCAGTACAAATGGACCCTAGGTTTTCAAATAAATACATATCCTTTGTAAATCTTCCTTTATCTTTGACTGTCAAAATTCTGAACAACCTTCAAGATGTGATTAAACTAATTGGTAGGATATTGTAGTTGATCAGCACAGTGGCAATTAGTATATCACCCCAGAGTAATGGACATTGAGACAAAAATGAAGGAATAGATTAAGTGAATGCTAGTATATTGAAAAAGGTAGGATCTGGACATTGTTTAACTATAAATAATAAAGGGAAGTCAGGAGTTTGTGATGACCAAGATTTCGAATCTGAGTGACTAAAAGAATAATTGTATTGCCCCTATTACATATAGGAATATAAAAAATAAAGACTTGGCTTGTGGGACAAATTAGATCAGTTTGGTTCTTTTCTTTTTATTTTTTATTTATTTTTATTTTATTTTTATTTTTTTTGAGTTGGAGTCTCACTCTTCGCCCAGACTGGAGTGCAGTGGCCGCTCCCAGCCACCACAGCCTCGACCCGCTGGGTTCCGGCGATCCTTCCGCCTCAGCCTTCCAAGGAGCTGGAACTACAGGCGCATGCTACCACGCCCGGCTAATTTTTTTTGATTTATTGTAGAGATGAGGTCTCACCAAGTTGCCCAGGCGGGTCTCGAACCCGCGGGCTCAGGCAGTCCACTCACCTCAGCCTCCCAAGGCACGG
>CAUYQG010052797.1:0-13269 GCA_963574415.1 Tarsius wallacei
TTATACATTTTGACCTGATAGTATTCAGCATAACATATGAGAGAGATTTGTAAACAAGCAACTATAATGTAACTTGAAAAGTGCTAACATCGGGGTATGTTTAAAGTGTTATTGTGTAAACTTTTGAAAATAAAGACATAAGAATAGAAATATAAAAGCAATTTATTAGTTTTCTGAAGGACCTTATACTTACATTCTAATCTTTATAACAACTATGAAATAGATATATGTATGTATATGTGTATATATATATATATATATTTTTTTTTTTTTTGAGTCGAAGTCTCACTCTGTCACCCAGACTGAAGTGCAGTGGCACGCTCCTGGCCACCGCAGCCTTGACCTGCTGGGCTCCGGCGATCCTTCTGCCTCAGCCTTCCAAGGAGCCGGAACTACAGGCGCGCGCCACTGCGCCTGGCTAATTTTTGATTTATTGTAGAGATGAGGTCTCGCCAAGTTGCCTGGGTGGGTCTCAAACCCACAGGCTCAGGCAATCCACTCGCCTCGGCCTCCCAAAGTGCTGGGATTGCAGGCTGAGCCACTGAGCCCCGCCGACAAATAGTTTTTAAACAGACATTTTAGCTGTTACTTTAGAAGAAAATAAGGAACTACTTTCCACATATTCACACATTTCAAAAAATTTAAACACATAACATTTCACTAAGAGAGCAATCTTCACAAGTGTTAAGTCTTAAAATCTTTTCTTAGTTTGATTTTAATAATACCATATGCAATAAAAAGTATCTTAAACCTTTTAAACAAATAGAAAATATTTTAAACCTGTGGATATTTGTATTTTACCTGAAGAGTAAAAAAGCAATGCTTTAAATATTGCATGTTTAGTAAAAAAAAAAACATGCAATTTTCTAAAAAATAATATTTCTTCCTAAAATAGAATGGCTGTATTTCCTAGGGACCAAAGTCCATGCACTATTGAACTATACACTTGAACAGTCTTTAAAATCCTTGAAAGAGTAATGTGTCACTTTAATTCATGCTGAACTCATGTGAAGCCCTAGAGAGAATCCGGGTTGCCACATATTAATATTTAATTAATATTGAATTATGTAAATAATGTTAGAATCATAAAGCCATAGACTTTTAGGGTTGAAAGAAACCCTAGATGTCATCTAACATTACCATTAATGTGAAAATAATTCCTCCCAACATTTTACAACCTGAAATCATACAGTGCAGAGTTGATAAAGAACAACTCAATTACATTGAGTGCTTCCGTCTTCTCAAAAGAAAAGGAAAAAAAAAAAGGAGTTAAAATCTGAGGCGTCCTGGGACCACTTTTGTTTTCCAGCTTTGCAGAAGAAAAGAACTGTGGAAATGGAAAGAGCCCAGTCCCCAGCCTCTGCCCAAAACAGTGATTCCTCTATGTCAAGTGGAGCCCACAGTTTTCTTCTTGTATTCTGTCTACCTTATTTGAAATGCAGAAAGCCATCTACATACCTCCTCACAGGCGGTTCTGAAATCCATGTGCTATGGCACTGCAAAGGAGGACGTCTGAAAAGACAGAGAAATGTCAGGCATTAAGCACAGATTCGAATGTCCCAGCAAAGAACGCAAGTAAAGTGTAAGACATCGTGCAGCAGATCTTGTGGGAAAACTGTGTTTACAACCACCCAAGAGGAACAAGGACTCCAGGGTCTACAGAACAGCAGGAAAGGAGATGAAAAATGTTCTAATCCCCAGCCTTTGTGAAGTATAAGCACGCTGCCTTCTTCAGGGTAATGGATAGTGTACATCTCTCCACCTGCTCACCCACAGGCATTGGGACACCACCCAGCTGAAGATCAATCTCTTTCCCCAGGTGTGAGCTCATTTTTAATATTCATTGTGAAACCTGAGTTTGCAACTGGAAAAGAAACTTCAAAAAGAGTAATTAAAGGTTACCTTTCATATGGTTATCTTGTGGAAAAAAAAATTGACTAATCTTTCTCTTTTTAATTAAAAAGCTGCATGCATGACTAATTCTATCTGGAACTTAGCATTTTATTCACAAACAATAATGCAAGGAAGCAAGTTATTTATCAGAGTGAATAACATTAAGATAAAGCAATCTAGGAAATATACAGTCTCATTTGGGGGTCACTGGAGTATTTAAAAATGGATATAGATTGCATGTAAGGGGTTTCTTTAAAAAATTGTTTTAGAGTTTTTTTTTCATTTTTTGATAAACTTAACAAAACTGAGTTGTCACAGTAAATTGACACCCTTTTACTCTTAAGCAAAACAATACAAAGTAAACATGCAACAGCTAGGTAAATAAGACTTCAAAGTGAAATGTATAAGACTCTAAGCCTAAAAATTTTTCCGCCTCTCCATCTTTGGAGCAGTAAATCATTTTATTCTTTTTATTTTTATTTATTGTACGAAGTTGATGAATGCTTGATTAGATGAGTGTGGTAGAATAGAGTGGGAGGTATCACCATGCTGTCACTGAACTGATGGGTTATTACTAATGGCTTTTAGAGAAAAGAGATCAAGCCATTTTCAGTAGTAACCAAACATAATATGTAACTGATTAAGTATTTCCCCTGGAGAAATCGTGGGAGTTGTGGGCATGGTTTACTGAAATATATAAGGTGGCTGATAATAGTAACGACAGTAACAAGAAATCATTAACAAATACAAGAGAAATTTGATTATAAAAGTTATAATTTGATGATAAAAATTACTTAATATTTTAGTAGTCATAAAAATTCTGTTATTCACTTAACAACTATTTTTCAAAATTGCTCTAAAGATTACATCTTCAAGAACCTACAAATATCTTCTTGTCTCTAACTTGGACACAAAGTTTTTTTTTGCTACAAAAGAAGGAAAATTGTAATATTTATTGATTATATAAAAACAGAAGTCATCTGGAATTAATTTTCCTGCTGCCAAAAATCAAACAGAAAAATGGACATGAGACTATTTAACTAGCTATCTAAACTTAACCTCACTTTTAATTATGTATGCTGAATTTAATTTTAATGGATACACTTTTAAAATGTCATTATTTCTTAATGTAGGGGCTGCATCTATGTCTTCTACCATTTTTAGCATATATTTCTTTTTCAAAAATTCTAGTCTTCTATTCTCTTTCATCAAAACATTAGGCAATAATATCAACTGTTTATTCAGAAAAAGAATTAGTATATGATTCAAAACATTTTAATTACTAAGTAACATATATTTCATAACTAAAATAAGACAATTTCGGTGATTATAGATTTTACAATGTGTAAAATATGTTGAATCTTTTTTATTTTCAAAATTTTCTGAGTTTTTTTTTTTGCATAAACTTTGTAATAGGAACAGTACTAAATTTACAGAAAGATTATAAAAATAGCACAGAGTGTTCCTACATCCTGTCAAATAAAATTTGTAAGGGATCATTAATTTGGACTGAGCTCATGTATTAGGCCCCAGTAGACCAAATCAAAATGAAATCACTCATGCTAAAGTTCCAAATCACCAAAGCCAAACCAAGTTGTTTATTTGATCTGCCAAAAAATCAAGAGACGAAGATCACAGTCAAATTCCCAAGCAGGTCAGTTTTAGCCAGCATGGTAAGTTCTCTCTGCTGCAACCCTTTAAGGACTTTGAAATGACCAAGCCACTTTTTGTGTTTTATTTCTGTTTTCTTCAGCCCTTTTGGGCCTAAAAAGTCCATCTCCTGTGCTCAGTTCAGCAGAGCACCTTCTCTAGATGTATGGAGGAGTTACTGCCTGATTCATGAATCATACATAAAAGCCAATCTTATCATTTAACCAAATTTGTTATTTTATTCCCCTGGGAGAGTTCCCCAAATTCATTTTTTTCATGATTGTTAACCATATGACACATTTGTTATCATCAACAATTACTGATATATTATTGCTGTCTAAACTTTGCTCATATTTCCTTAGTTTCATCCTAAAGTCATTTTTCAGTTCCAGCAGCCCATTCAGGGGACCTCATTACATTTAGTCATCCTGTCTCCTCGGACTCTGTTTGGCTGTGACTATTTCTCAAACTTCCCTTGCTTTTGAACCTCGGCAGTATGGAAGAATCCTGGTCAGGAATTTGCAAAATGTTCTCCTATTGGCATTATACTGATTTTTTTCTTATGATTGATTCGACTGTGGTAATGGGGTCTTGGAGAGGAAGACCACAGAGATAAAGTATCCTTTTCCTCCCATCCAATCAAGGATGTGCGTCATCAATACAACTTAACACTATTCATGCTTGCTAGCCTTGTCATCTGGATGAGGTACTGTTTGTCAGGTATTTCTGTTACAGCTACGTTTTCCTCCTCTCTAGACTGTACTCTTTGGAGAGAGATCTTTATGAGCAGTTCACACCTAAGGAGTTGGGGGGTGATGCTTCCCATTCTTGAGGGCAGAGTATCTACAAGAATTATTTGAAATTATGCTGCACAAGAGATAATGGCTGTTCCCCACCATTTACTGGTTGAACCAATCATTGCCTTTAGCTCCTCTCAGTTGACAGAGCAATGAAATATGGGTGTATATTAACCTATGTGAGTATGCACACATCTATAAATATTTCTAACCGTCACCATCTATATCAAGCTAAATAGGCATTTTTAGTGATGCGCCACCTCTAATAAATACCTTCATGTCCCATTCTCATCTCCGTTTTCCTATCTGTACATTGTTCTTGTACATGATTGATGAATAGTTGATCAGGTAAGTGGCGGTGAGATGGAGTGGGAGGTGTCACCATGCTGTCACTAAATGGACAGATTATTACTATTGGCTTTGAAAGAAAAGAGATTGGCCATTTTCGGTAGTAACTGATCACATATACCTATTAGGTGTTTTTCCTGGGTAAGTCTATAACAGTGAGAAAACCTAGCGCCCCATAACCTGCCATTCATGTACTCAGTCATGCAGTCCCCGTACACATGCATAGCCATATCAGAACTGGTAATTCAGAGACCTGTGGGTAACAACTTCACCCACTAGAGTGTAGTTTACTTTGCCACTAATCGTATAGACTGCACTTATTATCAGAGTTACTTATGTGAACTCCAGTGATGAATGACCATAGCCATAAACCTTTGTTAGAGGTCTTGCGTGTTCTCCTTTGCCCTGCTCCACTTCTGCCATGCACGAGAAGAGCCTTACCGAGAAGCTGCTGCCCAAGTGGCCAGGTCTTAGAAAGACACACAGAGAGCAAAATTTCCCCAGGTGACCCAGAGAATGCAGGGTGCAGCCGAGCCACCCTCGCATACCTGCATGGAGTGGAGCTGCCTGTCACACCACTGACTCTTGAGTCAGATAAACCCTTGATATTTTTGGTGGTGAGCTTTAAGTGCCACTGTGGTTAGGCTAAAATGCCTAGTCATGTAATCAAACATGAATGTAGGTGGTGTTTAAGGTTTGTTCCAGATGCCATCTACAACCAGCTTGCATTGAGTAAAGAAGTTTATTCGCAATGTGAGTGGGTCTCATTAAATTGGTTGAGAGGTCTTAAAACAAACACCGAGTCTTCTCTGAAGAGGAAATTCTGCCCCAAGATTGCAGCATCCACTTCTGTGTGAGTTTCCAGCCTGCTTGGCCAGTGTAGAGATTTCAGACTTGCTACCTCCCACAATTATATTAGCCACATGCATACTAGGTCAGTTCCCCTAAAAACCCTGGCTGACACAGATTTTGGTAGCATCAGTGATTTGAAAGCAACAGAATTCTAAGGATGAGTTTCTGAATTGGTTCTGGGGTTTCAAGAATGATGATCTAATCTAACAAAATTAGATTTAAAGGCAATAAAGACTCTATTTCCAGTATGAAAGAGATCACTGGTATTCTGTGGCATGAAGAGGCCATAGAGATATGCAAAATATCATCACTGGATACTCCTAATCAAGTACTCATGTAAGGCAGGTTTTTAAGTGACCAAGCATTTGATAGCTTTGTATAATTTTGTCAAATAATGAGTATAATGAGATTGACTATTCACTCTTATCCATGCTAGAGAAAATAGAAAGAAAAAGGACAAGCTCAGGATTTCAAATTCTTAGCTTAAGCTCTGCAGAAATGACCTGAAAATTTCTCTGCCTGTCTTAGAAGATGCCCTTATCTCTTATAGCCACCAGACTGGGATTTTTGAACATTAAATCTAGAGTCTCATCCTGCTAGTGGCTGAATTGCATCACAAATTAAATTCGCAACCTAGCAGGGTGTCTTCTGTTAAAGAAGGACATCGGGAACAAACAGGATCCTAAATATTGGAATGGAGACACATGTGAAGATTGCCATGGAGCCAGGGACAGTGAACCCCTAAATCCTGCAAGTCCTCTGTGGCAGTCGAGTAATGACTTCCACTGAGGTAGCTGTCCTCAAAGACCATGCTGATTCTCCCCAGGATGTAACCCTATCATCTCTCTATTCTCCTATATCTGTGAGGATTCAAGTTTCAACGGGTCTCACAGGGTGAGGCACAGAGTGTGACTCATGAAAAGGTGTGTGCTGCAGTTCAAAACAACTGCGTATTTTTCCAACGTATACAGACACAATTGGGGAAATATGCATGCGAATGGATATTAATTGTGTGGGATAATGGTGCAAGGAACGTAAAGTTGGATCAGGCCAAAATGATTGACATGGGCTCACTAAGCAGAGATTCTGGATTTAACATTGGCATGTTAGAAAAGGATCTAACGGCTTGTTTAGTTGATTAGCTTTAACATGAACTAAAATATAGCTTATAATTAATGACACTAAAATGACAGGATTGCCTTGAAATACTGCAAGGCAGGTATTTGACGACTTAAGCAGTCTTGGAACATTAGAATGGATTTATGATTTAAGAACTGCTCTCTCACCCTCGGAGGGCCCAGAGAATGCATCTTTCATCTTAACTGTGAAGAATCTATTGGTGGGGGCTGTCCACCCCTGTTGAAGAGCTCTCTGGTCACTCTTCTCTGGAGGGCAGAAATTCCAGTGGGGACTTCAGCGACTGAAGTAGGACCCCTCGGTGCAATTGTAGCGACTGGATCTTGGGGTAGCCGAGGCCAAGTGGCCGCGCTTAATCAGCAAAGACAAAGAGGGCCTGGTTATGAAAACAGACAGCAAGGCCAGGGCAGGAATCAGAATAGTTTGATTCAGAGAGACCTAAGGGGTGGACTAGTTGAACATGTGCCTTTAAAGCTGAAACAGAAGCCTACTACAGTATAAACAAAAGCGTTCTAAGTCGAGTGAACGAAAGTCTAGCATGAATCACAAAAACAGAGACTCATAGACCCTCACTTGATTTCCAGACTTGAGGCAGTTTATAGAACCACACCTCCCTGAATGAAGAGAAAGCTGGGGCCACTTAAAGAAGGACCCCAAAAGTATTCTGCCAAAAGTTTATACTGTTAATCTTTCCCCCAGCCTTCCTTGAAGAAACCTGCAGACTTTTGTTAAGAACAATGTGTGCTGGGGAAAGGAAATGATCAGACCTTTCCATAACTTCTCGACGGTGGCTCTGACTGATGCTGATTGCAGAAGACACAGAATGTCCCTGGGACCTACCAGCCAGAATAGGACTTATGAAGTTCAGGTGATCAGTGAGTTTTCGCTCAAGTCCATCCCAGAGAGGCCAGAGGTGCATCTGTGAACCCACTCTAGGTTTTCTCCCCAGTGCTGAAATGCATAATTGGAATAGATGTGCTCAGTATCCAGCAGAATCCTCACACTTGTTCCCTGATATGTGGAGCGAGGCATATCATGGTAGCAAAGGCCAAGTGGAAGTCACCATAACTGCCTCCACCCAGGAAAGTAGCAAAACAAAAGCAATGCCACTTTCCTGGGGAGATTGGAGAGGTGATTGCTATCCCTGCGGACTCAGAAGATGCAGGAGTGCTGATTCCTGTATCTTAATTCAACTGGCCTGTTGGCCCTGTGCAGAAGACAGATGGATTCTGGAGACCGAAAGTGGGTTGCCATAAGCTTAGCCAGGTGATGACTCGGCTTGCAGCTCCGTGCCAGATGTGGTTTCATTGCTTGAGCAAATGAACCCATCCCCTGGTACCTGGTATGTCGTTATTAATCTGGCAAATGCCTTTTTCTCCATCACTGTCCAGAAGGCTCACCAGAAACCATTTGTTGTCAGCTGGCCAGACCAGCAATATACCCCCACGGTCTTACTTCAGGGGTATAGACACTCTTCTGCCCTGTGTTAATTTAATTTACAGGACTTTGTTGAATCACTTTTCCTTTCCACAAGATGTCACACTGGCTCACTGCAGAGACGACATTATGCTTATTAGACCTAGCAAGTGAGAATTAGCAAGTACTCTGGGCTTATTGGCAAAACGTTTGTATGTCAGAGGACGGGAAATAAATCTGACAAAATTTCAGGAGCCTTTAACCTCAGTGGAATTTCTTGGGGTCCAGTGGTGTGGGGCCTGGCAAGAAGTCCTTCTGAAGTGAAGGGTAAGTTGTGGCAATCGGCCCCTCTCACGCCACAAAGAGACAATGCCTAGTGGGCCTTACTAGATTGCGGAGGCAGCATATTCTTCATCTGTGTGTGTTATTCTGGCCCATTTAGGCAAGGGACCCAAGAAGCTGCCAGTTTTGAGCCAGGCCCAGGACAAGAGAAAGCTCTGCATCAGATCCAGTCTGCTGTGCAGGATCTGGCAGATCCCATGGTGCTTGAAGTGTTAGTAGCCATAGGGCTGCTGTTTGGAGCCCGACAGTCTCCCATAGTTGAATCAAAACTCACTTTGGTGCCCGTTGAAGCTGGACTGGATAAAGAAATTGTGGTACATACACACAATGGAATGTTATGCAGCCATAAGGAAGGACAAATATATGGACTTTGCAGCAACTTGGATGGATTTGAAGTCGATCATACTCAGTGACCTATCACAGAAACAAAGAACAGAGAACCATATGGTCTCACTCATAAGCAGACCTTGAACGATTATAATCCTATAAGAAAGCATTTGGCAGTAATGGGAAACTGTCAGGGAAGGGGAGGTGGGATTGGCAGTTGAGGGAAACTGCTAGGGAATGGAAGGTCATACCTATCAACAAGGGTACCTGCATAGTCAATGTTTGTATTCCTAACCCTGAATCGTACCTCACATCCTTATAATAAAACTAAATAAATAAAAAACAAAAAAAGCTCAATTTGTTGGATTTGGGAGCTAGGCCTTGCTGTCTTCTTTGAATATCCTCTCCTCTTCTGAGAAACACCTCTTGGCTTACCACTGGGCCTCAGTAGATAAGGAGCATTTAACCATGAGATACCAAGTTACCAGGCGACCTGAGTTGCACCGGCTCCCAAGAGGAACTGGGTATGATCTGATGGATCAGGCTTTATAGTTGAGGGTACACATCATCATGTAGCATGGGTATGTATGAGATTAGTCTTAAGGAGGCTTTGAAGACACAAAGAGTTTCCATGGGGAAGAGTTTCAAATGTTCCTAGGCTTCACTATTGCTCCATTACCTTCTCCCCCTCAGCTCAAACCCATGGTTTCATGGGGAGTTCCCCGTGTTCAGTTCACAAGGAAGAGAAACAGTGCCTGGCTTAGAGATGGTTTCATACGAAATTCAGGCAACACATGAAAGTGAAAAGCTGCAGTGCCACAGCCCTTGTCTGGTGCATCCCTGAAAGACAGAGTGAAGGGACATCCTGGTGGTAGGACCCCAAGCACTGGACCAGATTGTCCACTTTACTTAGAAGAAGAAATTATGCTTTGCATCCTTGGACACACAGCTCCCATTCCCCACCTCATTCCTGCCCCTGGTAATCAATATTTTATTCTCTCTCTTTGTATATTTAGCTTTTAAACTTTTTTTAGATTCTACGTATAAGTGAGAGCATGCAATAATTTTCTTTCTGGTTTGGCTTATTTTACGTAGCACAGTGTCCTACAGCTTCATCCATGATGTGGCAAATGGCAGGATCTCCTCCTTTCTTAAGGCTGAATTATCTGCCTGCCTGTCCTTCCATCCATCTGTCTGTCTATCTATCTATGTATCTATGTATCTATCTATCTATCTATCTCTATGTATCTTCTATATAGCCCATTGTGTTCATGCCTAGTATGTTTTCATATCTTGGTTGCTGTGAATAATGCTGCAATGAACACGAGACTGTCCATTTTACCATCTGTGTCATCTCTGTATATCTCATAACGTTATGTAATATACTCTAAATATAAACGCAATAAAATTGACTTCAAAAGTAAAATAAAGATTTTACGGTCTAAAACAAAAGAACTAGGCTGAGCTACTAGTGCATTCAGATTTGTGAGCTGTGGTCAGTGTTTGGCTGGATGGTCAGGAACTTGAAAGCAACATAATTGGAAAATTAGTGACAAAAAGTCACTATGGAAAGCATATGGGGATACGTACTGCTAAATGGGAAAAACATGTAAAGATACTTGTGTCCCGTGTGAATGTTCACCAAAGTGTGAATTAGACAGAGAAGGATTTAATATTAAAGTGGACAGGGTGATTCATTCCACAGATACCAGTCAGTTTCATTCTCCCAGCCACTCCTGTCATTGCAGATCGGGCCTATGACAAAGTGGCCATGGTCATAGGTATAGAGTTATGCAAGGACTCATCAACATGATCACCCACTCATCAAAAGGTTGACATGGTTACACTAATTGCTGAGTGCCTAATCTTCAGCACTGCAGACAAACTGAATCCAATATGCTGCTGTTTTCTGGGGTGATCAGCCACCTGGTGGCTGGTTGATTATATTGGACTACTTCCATCATAGAAAAGGTAGCATGTTGTGCTTACTTGAATAGACACTTGTTCTAGATATGAATCTGCCTTCCTTGTACACAATGATTTTTCTAAAATGCTCATCTGTGGATTTACAGAATGTCTTATTCACTGTTGTGATATCCTATACAGCACTGTTTCTGATCAAGGCACTCACCTCACAGCAAGGGACTCATGTTCACAGCATTTGCTTGTCTTACAATGTTTCCCTATCATCAAGTAGCTGACTAGATAGAGAATTGTGCAATGGCCATCTAAGACTCAGTCAGGTACAGCACCAACTAGGTCGCATCACCTGGCAGGGCTACGTCAAAGTTCTCTAGGAAGTTGTATATGCTTGAAATCAGCATCTAATATACAGTATAATTTCTCCCATAGCTAGAATTCATACGTTCTGGAAATGGGAGTGATGCCACTCAATATTACCCCTAGTCACTAACTAGAAAAGTTTTTCTATTCTGTACCTGTGACCTTATGCTCTTCTGGTCTAGTCTTCACTCCAAAAGGAAAAATGCTTCCATCAGGAGGCACAACAAGGATCCCATTAAACTGGAAGTTGAGATGTCCCAGCTGATTTGGACTACTCTTGCCTCTGAATTAACATGCCAAGAAGGGAGTTACTGTGCTGACTGGGTGATTGATCCTGACCACCAAAAGGAAATTGGACTGCTGTTCCCCAATGAACGTCAGGAAGAGTTATGTCTAGAACATGGGTGATTTCTTAGGGTGATACTTGTACTGCCAAGCTTTGTGATTAAGGTCAACGGAAAGCTGTAACCAAATCCAGGCAGAACAATTGATAGCCCAGACATTTCAGGAGCGAAGGCTGGGGCAACCTCATCAGGTAAAGAACCATGACCAGCTGAGATGCTTCTGAGGACACAGGAAATGTGGAATCGGTAGTGAAGGAAGGTTGTTATAAATACCAGCTACCCCAATTAACCAGTTGCAAGAATGAAGAGTGTAATTTTTTTTTTTTTTTCAGTTGGAGTCTCACTCTGTTGCCCAGGCTAGAGTTTAGTGACACACTCACAGTCACCGCAGCCTCAACCTGCTGGGCTCAGGTGATCCTTTTACCTCAGCCTTCGAAGTAGCTGGAATCATAGACGTGTGCCACCATGGCTAACTAATTTCTTTGGCTTATTATAGAGACAAGGTCTCACCAAGTGCCCAGGCTGGTCTCCAGTCCCTGGGCTCAGGCAATCCTTTCATGTGAGCCACTGCTCCCAGGAAGGACTGTAATTGTTATGAATATTATTTCATTATTTTGTATTTTGTTATGAATTTTCCTGTGCATATATATATACATATATATATACACACACACATAAATATGTTTATATTTACACATATTTTTATGTGCTTGTAAATATAAAAAAAATCTTTGTTTTGTCCATCTGTTATCCCTCTATTATCTAAAAAAGTATTAATAATAATTAACTTTACATCACAGCATTTAAGTTACAGTATCTCAAAGAGAAGAATGAACATAACTCAAGGACTGCATTCCCTTCTAGGGAGAGGACAGTACAAGGGATAGTTATATTACGTTGGTTAGAAGTATGATTTCATTATGATTTTTATTTGGAAGCTATGTAGGTTTAAGGAAATGTGTATTGGTGCCACATAGACAAAAGGCAAACTGCAATGGTTAGTTTTATGTGTCAACTTGGCTAGGCTAGAGCGCCCTGTTATTTAATCAAACACTAATTTCAGTGTTACAGTGGAGAGATTTTGTAGATATGGTTAACATCTACAACTAGTTGACTCTCAGTATAAGAGAGTATTGTCAATAGGTGGGTGGGTCCTAATGAAATTGGCTAAAAGCAAACGCCAAGGTTTCCCTGAAAAAAATATAAATAAAAAATCTGCTTCAAGACGGGAGCACCAAATATTGCCCAAGTGTTTCAAGCCTGCCAGCCAACCCTACAGATTTCAGACTTGCCAGCCACCATAATTGCATGAGCCAATTTCTTTAAACGAATCTCTTAAAAATATGTGCATTCCTATATAGACATTCTACTGGGTCTGTTTATCTGGAGAATCCTGACTGATACAGTCGTGCATGCCACTGACATTTTATGGGTTTATTATGCAGCATTATTGTGGCAATAACTGACTAAAAGAGTGTGTTTCTAGGTATTCCTGAAAATCTAGTAAGCGCTACTAACAAGTACTAGCAATTTCAGTAAAATTATGTTCCAAATTATAATAAATACTATATATTTCTAGGTTGCATTATAAACACTACTTGAAAAACATTTTATTTTTCAATTTGGTTATTAGAAACATAATTAACTAATACCCTTATTGAAATTTTTTTCTTGTTTTTTTATTTTTATATTTTATTTTATTTTTTATTTTTATTTTTTATTTTTATTTTTTATAATCAGTATTTTTTATTATGATATTGTGGAGTACAGTCAAGGATTAGGTATACAAATATGCTTCGTTCAGGTACCCTTGTTGACAAGAGGTGTCTTCCCGTCCCCAGACAGATATTGACTACCATTAATCCCATCTCCCTTCCCCT
>CAUYQG010052800.1:0-26806 GCA_963574415.1 Tarsius wallacei
GCTACCACACCCGGCCAGTATTTTGATTTATTGTAGAGATGAGGTCTCACCAAGTTGCCCAGGCGGGTCTCGAACCCGCGGGCTCAGGCAATCCACTCACCTCAGCCTCCCAAGGCGTGGGATTACAGGCTGAGCCACTGAACCCAGCGGAAACAGTGTTTCGATAGGTGTATTCCTTCAAACGGAGAGTACTTTGAAGGTGACTGAAGTTTAAACATGTAAGAATAAACACATAATTTTTAATAAATAAATTCTGTTTTCTTGGGGTCCCCCCTTGTAAATACATGATCCATGTAATTTTTATGTAACACATATACTTAAGCTATGTAATCTGCAGGCAATGTACATACATGATCAATGTACTCTGCATGTAATGTACATATGCAGCTATATGATAGGTCTGTATTTTACATACATGAGCCTTGTGATCTGTAGACTGCTGTGCACAGATGAAAGTAGAGGAGGAGGGTGTTCGTGACACCCCTAGTTTACTCTGCAGTCATGATCCCACAGGTGTGGTGAGAGGAGCCAAATAATATTGTCAAGAAGTCACAAGGGCTAGATTAAAAATTCTAGGCTAAAAGACAAACTTCTGTCTCCAGAGGCATTTAAATGGAAACAGTAACTGCAGGAGTTTACATTTTATAAACACAATCCATGTCAAGGGCAGTCCAGATTTATGCTGGCGAATGTTCCAGCTTTATGTTCAAATCCCATCTCTGCCATCTGCTACCCAACCCCTCAGTCTTCAATTTCCACAGCTGTGAGCTGAGATTAATACTCGGCCCTGATTGATTGGGTTATTGTGGGAATGAAAGCAGATAATCTATGCATTACCAAATTAAAAGTGCTCAACAGTACTATTATTAAAGTGTGTGTGTGTGTGTGTGTGTGTGTGTTAGAAGACTCTATTTTGATTAGGTGAAATAACCTACACCTATGTTCTGACTTTGGATACAGGTGGCTGAAAAGTTATATACTTTTTATAAAAGGTTCTAAACTTATGGAATTTACTTTAATATCTTTTGTGTCTTTAAAGTCTCACTTTTCTATATAAATTATATCCTAAGTATAGCTCTCAATTTCTTTGTTTTGATGTATTTGATTCTTATTCTTTTTATGTTATCGGTTTAAAGCTATTTATATTTTGAGATGGATACTATTTCTAGTCTGAGGAAGTTATCAGAGCATGCCACATATTACTTTGTGTTCTAATAACTGGGGCTTAAGGAGGGTGGAGCACAGTAAATTTATCTTATAATTCTTTCCTAGGAAGACTTGAATTGGTCTTGTTTTTCTGAGCAGGTGAAAGTCATTCCCAAATGCCTGTGGTTAGGTCTCACTTCCATTTGTCCCTTCTGTCTCTCTGTCTTCCTCATTTCCCCTGTGGACCTGGCTCTTTCTTTCATTTGTTCTCTCCCAGAATTATAGGAGAGGTCAGAGGAGAGTGGCCAAAATTGGCAGGAAGGAGAGAATTATACCAGTTAGTTGTCCCTTTTTTTAAACCCTGAGATCACGAGCCGTTTAGGGAATGAATTCTTGCTAAGTGTATGAAGGTAAAAAACAAAAAAGGAAGAGGCAGTTTTGGATGATGGTTAAAAGTGCAGGGTCTGGAGTTCCATGATCCTGGGTTTGAATCTGGCTCTGACATTAACTATGTGTGCCATCTTGGTGAGTTACGAACCTCTCAGCCTCACGTTCCTCATTTGTAAAATGAGTGGCTGTGTAGCAAATGCACACAGAGAACACTTAGCACTTTGGCACATTGTAGGTGCTCAGTAAATGTTAATTGTTGTTATTGTTGCTATAAAAAGATGACCCAGAACGTTATGGAGTGTTTACATCTTCAACCTACTAGTTAAGGTATAGTCTTAAACATGCACTATCCTTACGTCAGTGTGTTCTCTGAGGCTTGGAGTATGGCCTGGAAACTCGATTGTTTGGCAAATTTAAACAGTCATGACTTCAGCAGAATACACACCAATCTTTAGTTTTGGTCTTGGAGTTTTACAGAGATAATACATGGAGTCTCTCTTTTCTCTTCTTTCCCCTCCCCTCCCCTCCTCTCCTCTCTGCCCCCCCCCCCCATTTCCTTTAGTTTAATTATAAGCAAGTGTGGTAGGTAGAATAATGGCCCACAAAGATGTCCATGTCCTAACACCAAGAACATGTGAATGGGCTGTGTCACATGGCAAAGGCAATTCAAGTTGCAAGTAGAGTTAAGGTTGCTAATCAGCTGGCCTTAAAGTAGGGCGAGTATGCCAAATTATTCAGGTGGGCCCAATGCAAACACGGTGTCTTTCAACGTGGAAGAGGGAGGCAGCAGGTTCAGTCAGTGCTGGAGAAGGAAATGGGATAAAGGACGGAACGGGGCCAGGCCAATGGCTGCAGCAGCTCCCAGGGGCTGGGAAAGGTGAGAAAACAAACGCTCCCCCAGGACCTCCAAGAGGAAACAGTCCTGCCAACACTTTGATTTTAGCACGTCGAAAGCTGCATTCGATTTCTGAAATAGAGAACCGTAAGATAATAAGTGTGTGTTGTTTTGAGCCACTAGCTCCATGGCAATCTGTTACCATGGCAGCAGCAGAAAATTAATCCAGCAAGCGAATGTGTGTTTATGGGGGCGGGTGGCAATAGAGACTCTGGTGATTGATTTTTGCTGAAGATTAAATCGAGGTGAATAGAATTATTTTTTCTATGTCGTTCCTAAAACATATTTTCAATATTCACATTTAGTATAGTTCTTCAATTATTAGCATAATGGCAAAGATGTTTCTAGTGACTGTTTCATAAACCCCAAATCTGCCAAATTATAGGCAGACTTTTTCTTATTTGCAAATTTATTTATATAATACACCTCCCCAAGTTATACAATTTAAATGACAATTAACTAGCTATTTCACAAATCATTTTTATAGAAAAGTATAAGGTTACATACAGCCAAGGCCATTCTTGAAGATCCAGGACTCACGGGTGCCATCATTAGGGCAGTCGTGAATATGGGTCTTTTGTTGACAACCCAAGCCTCTCTCTCTCCTGCTCTGAGCCTCCGTCCACAGCTCCTCTTTTGTGCCTAATTGTTGTTTACGCCATAGGCTTCACATTGTTACTATGGGGAGATGATGCTGTAACTGGGACACTGGACACGGTCCCTGCGATTCAGTCCCACTGTACACTCTGTTCCACTTGGGCAAGCTCCAGGTGAGCTCTTGCTTCTTTCCACTCTGCGGTCACAAGAACATACCCTTTTTGCTCCTTCCTCCTTCTTATTTTGTCTGTTTCTCTCAGTGCATCCCCTGAATTCACAGACATAGCATCTTCTATTATTATTATTTTTTTAAGAGACAGGGTCTCACTCTGCTGCCCAGACTGGAGTGCAGTGGTATGATCATAGCTCACTGTAGCCTCAGTCTCTAAGCTCAAGTGATCCTCCTGCCTCTGCTTCCCAAGTAGAGTCATGCACCACTACACTTGGCTAATATATTTAAAAAAATTTTTTTTTGGTGGAGATGGAGCCTTGCTATATTGCCCAGGCTGGTCTTAAACTCCTGGTCTCAAGCGATTCTCCTGCCTCACAGCCTCCCAAAGTGCTAGGATTGCACCCACTGCACCCAGCTTTCTACTTCAACCTATACCTAATGCATTGATTTCACTTCTGATTACTATCTCTGTTCCCCTTCCCCAACAATGTGTAGCCTTTTCTTAAAAGGGATCCTGGGGGTAGACTTTGGATATCCTATCCTATCAGCCTTGTGTCTTGTTAATCTTGGGATGAGTCGAAACCAGAAAGTCCCCTGCAGCTTCAGCAACCCACAATTGCTGATGAAGCCATGGGTTGTTGGAAACATGCCTGGCAGCCATTGTCTCGACCCTGAGCTCACCACAAATGCAAATAGGATCAGAAATGAGACCTACACCTTCCTGATGCTTCTCCCAGTAAAACCTCTTAGTTTTATGTCTAGTGGAGCTGAACTCTACTCTGCCAATCTTCAAACAGTGAACTTCACATGAACCCAACAACCAACTGCCATGGTTGGAATGAGATGAGATGGGGATGCCTTCAAGGTCATCTGGTCTCCATCGGGTGATACTCCTTTGTGCAGTCACAGGGGTCTATGTCTATGTCTGTTTTTAGGCTTGCTTTTAGGAGCCAACCCACAGTAACCTAACTTTTTAGTATCAGTTGAATGAGACTGAATGCAAAGTCTCATAACTTAATCTGAAGAGAATGATCCATTCTGAAGCCATAGAATTCCCAACTGCAAATTAGAGCACCTTCTTTGTCATATTTGAGAATTAAAGAAACCAATCTGTAATATGAGGGTTTTTTTTTTTTTTTGGTGTGGCAAAAATGGAATCAGAAGAGAGATGTGGGGTCTTAAGGAATAAGGCCTGAAGAACTGCTCTGACTTTGCATGAGCTTATGGGATCATGTTTAGTGTGACTCCTTCTTGGATTGGGCTGGACACAGTCAAGCTGTGTTTTTAAGGCTCACTTTTTTAGACTTCCTTGACAAATGTAATTTCTTTTTTTTTTTTCTTTTTTTTGCGTTAGAGTCTCACTCCTTCGCCCAGGCTGGAGTGCAGTGGTATGCATGCTCACGGCCACCCCAGCACCGACCTTCTGGGTTTCAGCGATGCTTCTGCCTCAGCCTTCTGCATAGCTGGAACTACAGACGCATGCTACCACGCCCGGCTATTTTTTATTTTACTGTAGAGATGAGGTCTCGTCAGGTTGCCCGGGCTGGTCTTGAACCCACGGGCTCGGGCAAGCCACTTGCCTCAGCCTCCCAAAGTGCTGGGATTACAGGCTGACTCACCGAGCCTAGCCAAATGTAATTTCTTTAACTCTTTATGGCTTTGATTAGGCTTCACATTTTACACTGTCAAAATTAATGCCTGGGCATTAATCTATAACATTATCTTAATGTTATAACATTAAATGTAATGTTATAACATAATATTTAATGTTATTAAGATTAATATATAATCTTAATGTTATACATTATTAATGACTGGGCATTTGGAGTATGGAAGATGAGTTTGTTCACATTTTGACTTTAACATTTATGAACTCTGTGACATCGAGCAAATTGATTTCTGTAAGCCTGGGTTCACTCATGGGTAAGGTGGGAATAGCAATAGTATTATAGGACACTGGAAAACTCGAGTGAGGTGATTCATGTAAAGCACATAGTACAATGTCTAGGAGCATAATATTCCATCGATTTTTTCATTGAATAGAAACAGCATTGCTCGTTCCACTTTTTGACCTAAGTAGGCATGGTGGCTTCAGTGCATATATAATCACTTTGATTCTGTGTCGACTGAACTGTGTTCACTCTGAGAGTTTTGCCTTCCTGCAGTTTTCTCAATTGACCCTATAATCTGACTCCAGGCAACACTGGGACCATAAGGGTCAAGGGTAACAGATATTGTACTAGGAGAAGTGCTGTCAGTCCTATTTGAACGGTCTTGTAATTTCCCTTCTCCACAAAAGTGAGTCTTTCTTACAGGGCTAAATTCAGGCTGTTCCCCTTCCTTCTCCTGGGCCATCTTCTTCCTGTTGGCCAAAAGAGTATGAAAGCTGTACCTTTACAATTGCAGTCTACAACATTCTGGAAAACAGCCAGATGCAGTGGCTCACACCTATAATCCCAGCACTTTGGGAAGCTGAGACAGGCAGATCACTAGAGGCCAGGAATTTGAGACCAGCCTGGGCAACAAAGCGAGACCCTGTCTCTACAAAAGAAAGAAAGAAAAATTAGCCAGGCATTTGATCGCAGTGTTGAAACAGTGGTGGTGCATGCCTGTAGTCCCAGCTACTCAGGAGGCTGAAGCAGGAGGATTGCTTGAGTCCAGGAGTTCAAGGTTTCAGTGAGCCGTGATTGGCAACACAGTAAAACCCTGCCTAAGGGAAAAAAAAAAAAAAAGCTGAAAAACAACATTCTGAAAATGGAAGAGTTGGACCTGCATGTAATTTTTACTTTGGACCATTGAGTGACTCAACTTTCTATTTTTAAAAAACTTCCATCACTTGTAATCTAGTATTTTCATTGGTTATCAGGATGGCTTTGTATGATTGTGCCGTTGTCAATTAGCTCAAGTGAAATATTTCATTAGTTCTAGTGTGATTGTTTTGCCAATCGAAGTAAGCTTCCCAAAGCAGCATAATGCAATACTACTAGCAACACTGCTGGATGCCAGGCATGCTTTAAGAGCTTTGCATGCGTTAATTGGTGTCATCATCTCAACCCTACGAAGTAGATGCTATTAATAGCCCCATTTTAAAGATGAAGAAGAGGAGATGGAGATGTTAAATGACCTGCCCAGGACTTCACAGTAGTTGGCTGGGCTGGGAATCAGAATGTAGGGTAATTTTCAAGCACTGGCTGGGTCCACTGGGCCTCCATAAAGAGATGTAACATCGCAGATTTTTGCCCTGGACTTGGGAGAAAGGTCTTACTGGTTTTTTTTTTTCCATTTTTTTCTTTTAGAGAAAGAAACAGAGGGAGCCCCAAATCTGCTCCCCTCCTAGAAAATAGGAAAACTTATTGCCTGATATGTTTTATCTAGCTATCAATAAGTATATATCAATAAGTATATCCACTTTGACTGATATGCTGTTCCAGATTGAGAGAGAGAGAGAGAGAAAGAGAGAGAGAGAGAAGGGAAGATCCAAGAAACATATCAGAAACTTCACTACTGTGACATCTCTGGGGGATGTTTAGACACATGGACATATTACACATTTTTTTTATGTGCGTGGAAGTGGTGGCCTATGGCTTAAAAACATCACCTAGAAAAACCCTCCAAATATGCTCAACCTGAAAGGATAATTCCAATTAAAACCAACCTGTTCAGTGTTGCCAAATAGGGTTGTTCCATTTGAACTGAGTGCGTGGGTTGTTCCCATGAAGCTTGTGAGTCATGCGTGAACATACTGACCAGATATTTCCAGCCAGCCAAATAGCCAAGGGATTCATCTACCATAAAAGACATTTGATTGTGGTGTTGAAACAATGCATTCCAGCCTTACTTGTACGGAACTAACCCCTGGTGCTGGGTCACAGATGAGGATTGCCTCAGCCTAGAGATTCTGCCTAAAATGGACAGAATATTCTTGTCTCTTCTGGGGCACTTTCCATTTCTCCTGAATTTTAATGTTTCTCCCTTCCTCTCATTTAGAGATGCTTTATTTTAGAGGTGTTTGCTGTTAAAATACTTTTTTATTACAAAAACTTAATTTTCATTATAAAAACGTTAAATCAAAATGGACAGAACTAGGATTCTGTCTGCCTATTCAGGCAATGGGTTCATTTATACTAGAGTAAGATACTTTTCTCCATTTTTTGATAAATGGAAATTATTGCACTTAATAATAACAACAGTATAGAGCACTTAGCTTTTAAAGAACATAAAAGTTTCACTGATGCCATCTAACTGCCTTTGAAAGACACAGGGCTGGCAGGTTGGAGGACATTTTTCTGGTGTCATTTCCTACTGACAGAAGTAGAAAATGGGACTTCATATGCTGAGTAGCAACAGAGCTTGTAAGATAAACTAAGAATACTAGACCTGAAGAGTTCGTGGTGAGCACCCAGGGTCCAAACACAGAGAAGTCAAATTATGCTTCTGAGAGCTGGAGACCTAGGTTGCTGTCTTGTGGTCCAGTATTGTTGCCAGAAGACCTCTCGCCACTGCTGCCCACCACAGAAGTGCTGGAATGAGGTTGATCAGTGGTCATGGACCGGTTACTGTTCTCTCTGGGCCCCACATTCTCTATCTCTGATATAAAAAGGATATGTACCATGCCAAAATACCTTCCTAATTCTAAACTTCACGTAGTCTGTGCATTTCTGAATGAAGAGAACCGTCTATACTCATGGCATAAAGACTCCATGGATGGTTTCTCACTAGAAGCAGAGTCCGGAAAGCTGGAGAGGGGTGGTTTGAAGAGCCAAAACACAAACTTTTGCTATTGTGGATTATTTCTATTCTTGGAGACTGACTATATAATGTATCTGGTGTTATTTTGACCTTCCTAAGGACATAAAAATGCTTAAAATCTCATTATTATAAAAATGCTTAAAATCTCATTATTATTAAATCTCATTATTCTGTGGAGTTGGATAAATCATTTAGGTTTTCTGTCCAGCAGTTTCCTCATATGTTAAATGGGGCTATTGATATTATCTAATTCATGGTGGTGTTGTGAGGAATCAATGAGTTAGTTATATTTATTAAATTATTGATTATTATTGATTTTATAAACAGGTGGATAGATACATAGACATATAGAGAAGGAATTATCCATAAGTGTGATCTATTGTCAAGCTATGTCAGAATCTATAAGAGATTCAAAAAGGCATCAAGTCATCCAGGTCTTTAAGCCAAAAATCACTTGATTATAGAGCAGTGGCTTTTAGTTCAGGGCACATACTTCAGCTGAGACTTATTAACATCTGGATTCCCAGGTCCCACACTGGGTGATGCTAATGCAGGAGCTTAAACCAATTATGATATTATGTGGAGTCAACAAGAAGAAAGACAAAAGCTAGAAAAAAATACATCCAAATATTTTCCTTGTTTGGAAGTATAATTATGGATCCTCGCAGTGAGAAGCAGAGATAGGATTTGACCTCAGGCTCCGGAGGTTGTCTTCTGAGCTGTGCTAAAATTATGCTTACACTGATTCCTTTCTTTCCCTCCCCAAAGCCCCTTTTCTAACTCCAACTGCTGACTTATGCCAAACTATGTAATAAAGCGTTGGACTCCCTCCTGTGGCTGTATAGGATATTTATTTAGCTTCCTAGTAAAATCCCAGACTTCTTGCCTTTAAAAGGTTTGACCACACACATACAAGGTCCAACAGATGTTTTCACATTCTCTTATACAAAGAAGACACTTAAAAAAAACTTTAAGCCTTTGAGTGGCTAACTCCCCTCTTTATTGTGCAGCTTGTAAGATTTTTTTTTTTTAATTGTGAAAGGCATGGGAGGAAGGAGTCCTATTCCTGGGATAAGTTGAGAATGGTATTGCTACATCAGCCCAAAGTTAGCTTGAGTCTAGGAAGTTTCCTAAACCTTAATTTTGTCGGAATCAGAAGCTAAGAGCTCAGCTATACAGGGGGCACCAAAAAATTTTTAAGAGATGTTATCTATGTATTACTTTTCCAAATTACATTGAGTTATAACAGCAATGTGTAATATGACATTTGCTCAATCATGTTTCCGCCATTTTCTTTGACTACCCTGCCTGTCGCATGGTGACGCTAGCATTCATTTGACTAACGCCATCTTTGGAGCAAATGTCCTACTTAAAATGCATATACACATTTTTCTGGCACCCCCTGTATATATCAAGGTCCACCTAGACCCAGCACTGAACCAGACAGAAAGGAAGAAGAAATGAATGGAAATGACATGTGTTTGGTTTTCAGATTAGGGAATAAGAACTCCCTTCTGCAAAGCACCTCGCAGTTTATAAGATCCTTTCACCATCATTATCCCATTCTATCCTTCTAGTGACATAGTAGGCAAGGCTTATGCTGTTATATCTTTTTACTCAAGGACACACACACTCTGTCCCAAGGTTTCTGGGTCCAAGTTCCATGCTCTTTCCACATTTTCATCCTGTAATCTGAGATTGTATGCAGTTAAGTACTGACTGGAGGTACTCTGCCCATTCCAATGAGAGAGAAATTATTGATAGAAAAGAGACCTTTCTGAGAGTTCTGCTTTCCACTTACTTAGTGTAAGTTGCTACTTGTTGAAGGAAATACATTGCCGAGCTGCAAGTTAAAGAATGTGTGTATCTTTGATGTGGGCGCCAGTCATGGACTGATATCTGATAACCTAAGAATTTAAAAAATGCTCTAGGGAGTAGAATTGTGGCGTTGATCACAGAGGACTTTGTTCTTTTTCTTCCCCCTCTCAAAGTTAAACACTATTAAAACTCCAAAATCATGACTGGATAACCAAAGTCAAGGAGAAAGAATTTTAAAATGAGATAATAATGACAAAATTAGATGCAGGGTTGTAGCCGAAAACAACGCTTATATAAAAATGACATTTATGCAGTGCTTTTCAGGTTCAAAGCAGTATTATATAAACAATTTCATTTGATCTTCACAGCCACTCTGAAGTAGGCATGCTCCTCATTTAACAAATAAGAACATGAAATTTGATGAAGGCTAAATGTTTTCCCCAAGGTCATAGCTGGGAAGTGGCAAGTTTTGGACTCCAGGCCTTTTGTCTCCACATCTGTGTTTGATTTGGAATTATTTATTAAAACCTCTGGCAATGTCCAATATGCTTCGTAGGGAACCACTTACATGCTCGGTGACTCTAGTGTTAAGAAGCTGTAATTATGGCTGGTACATAAGCGATGACTTCTCTCATTGGGACTGCCTTTTGCTTGCAAGCAGCAATTATGCACTATTGCTTTCCTGCAAAGTTTTTGGATAAGTCCATTTCTTTCTCATGGATAGAGTGAAGCAGGAATCTAAGCTATTTTTTTTTTCATTGTCACTCATCACAGGGAGGGAGAGAAGCAGGGGTTATGTCTTGAGAGTTCCAGCTATATATGCCTTGTCAAACAATCAGAACAAACTCCCATTCCCTAAAGAATAGAAAAAGAAATAGCAAACATTTAATGAAAAGACCCACGCTATTTCTTCAAAATGCTCTAGATTCATTCCCCGCAAATATACCTGATTCTAAAGGAATTAGAATTTCACAAAGTTTTGGAGGACATGGACACCTTTAAAAACATCTCGGGGAAGGTGAAGTATGTTAGTACAGATAAACAACAATCGAGACAGCAAAGTTTAGCAGGACCCAGACTTGTGGCTATCCAAAGAAATGAAATATTGAAAATCTTTTCCCCTGTAGGCTTCCTGTTCCTCTGTAGGCTTCTTCCTGTATCTAAAGGAGTTTAGAAAGGAAGATTGCAGCTCTTCACTGTCATGTGTCAATAGCCAAAAATAATTTTGAACTTGTCTGACTGGCTCTGAGGAGGAACGTAAGTAAACAAGGCCTGAGTAAATGAGAGAGAAACCTGCCCGTCAGTCGCCTGTGGAGTCAAGCAATGTAGGCCATCTTCCTGGGCGCTTACTAATTGGTTTCCATCCCTCAGACAAATGCAAAATATCCTTCCAGAGAAATGTAATTTATTATCACGTTGGCAGCAGCGACTTAGGGAAGGAGCAGAATAAAAGATACTCTACCCAGGAAGAGGGACCCGCTGTAGTGGTAAGAAACTAAATACCTTAAGGGGCTGGGGAGTTCTTAAACCTCTCTGGCAGGAGCCTGTCTTGGCCTCTCAGGATTGTGGGTCACTGCCATCACCTTGAGCTGTTAGACTTTGGCAGGTCTGGTGATGAAGCAAGGCTGCACGTGCTCGTGAGAAGAAATGACCTTCCCATCCTTAATCTCCTTGGTGATGGTGCATATTTTAACGAGTATGCGGGACAGGGGTCCACAGGCACTGTAGGGCTCACGTAAACCGTGGGGTGCTGAGGTTGTGCAAACTGGGACCATGCATTCCACGGCTCTGGTCTTACAGGGTATACAGGCAAAAGGCTCACATTTGGTGGCACACAGTTTACTGGGAAGCCTAAGGAAAAAAACAGAATTTTTCTTGTGATTGAGGGAAAGCAATGATGGTCACAGAGAAAAATGGTAGTGGTTAATTTTTCCACACTTGTCACGCAAAACAAGCACATACTTCTAAATGCTTATTCATTAACTTTGGACTGTAGTTAGTGGGAGAAAAAGAATCAGACCAAATCCATTGGAAAGCAGCATCCTAGGTTTATAAGTAATTAACCACTGTAAATTTGATTATAGTCAATGCCGCTGCATCATGGAAAGAACACACACCAGCAGTCAGGGAATGGGGTGCAGCCCAGCTCTGTCATTTATCAGCTGGTGACCTCATTTAACTCCCCTGAGTTTTAATTTTCATCTGCAGCATGGGCATAATGGGAACTAAACTCAAAGGATGAACAGTGAGAAGGATCAAGTTGAGAGGCTTATTATCTGAGGAGTGGAAATTAATCAGATGTTTTTCTCATCAGAGAGTTAGTCACACTGCTAGTGGTGGTCTAAACCCTAACTACAAATGAGTCCTCAATGTGTCATCAGGAAGCTTCAAAGTGCCTTTTGGGTGTCTATAAATAGTTTTTAAAGAATCGGAGTAAGAAGTAGTTAACAGTAAACACTCTTTCTAGAAGCGTAATCTTTCTTTGATGATTCGAGGCACTTTGGTATATCATCATAGCTCCTGAAGGTGGTAGCATTGATTAACATTGTCGACATGCCAATTAAGAGACTGCTGTGAGCAGAGTTCATCAATTATTTTGGGGAAGTGGGCCTCCTTTGCAAATGTAGCTAAATTTGTGTTTGGGGTGTCAGTTTGGACTGAGTTACTTTAAAAAGCTTATACTCTAGATTAGCTCCTCATGGGTTGGTTAGCAACCACTTCTCATTGGGGAAAAAATCTGTCAGTCACCAGGAATGTTCATTTTGGGGAAACTATTTTTTTCTCTATTAATTTTTAAAACTATAAGAAGCTAAACAACCTATAAGAAGTTAACCTGGTGCATGGGCTCTTCAAAACACTCAGCTCCTCTAACACCTCAAATTTGGACTAGGTTACAATTGAAAGTCTCCCAATGGCATGGTTTGAGAGGATGTGTAGACACCATTTTCCAAAGTTCCTCATGACTGGCAAGAAGAACCAGCAAAACACTCATCCCCTGTTGCCAGTGGCAGTACATACATGGGTGCGTTTGAGCATCTCGATCATACAAGTTGTTTTTATTTTACGTACTCGCCATCCAAGCTCTCCAGAAGGCTGCGGTAGGTGGCAATCTCACACTCCAGCCGGGACTTGATGTCCAGTAGAATCTCATATTCTTGGTTCTGTCTTTCCAGGGCACAGCGGATCTCTGCTAGCTGAACCTCCAGGCTATCAATCAGACTCTGGATCTGTGTTAGTAGGGCTGTATAGCGGGCTTCTGTCTCCGTCAGGATGCATTCCTGGGAATCTCTCTGCCATGGAGGAAGAAAGTAGGATTTATAATGGGAATGATGACTTCTTTAAACCTGGGTCACTTCTGATCTGTCTCATTTTAAACAATGGTTTCTTGGTGATGGTGCTAATGGATATCCAAGCCCTTTTATTACTTCCTAATCAAATACATTCAAAAACAAAATTCTCAACTGTGCTAAGGTTTCCTTTCCTTTATCCTCCCCCCCCCTTTAAGTATTTACTTCTCTTCTTTCTTGACCACACAATACTCTCCCATCAGATTCTCCTACTTAGGAGAGAAAAAAAATTTCAACTTATTGCACACCCAGGCATTAAAAACACATCATCACAGCATCTTATTCAATGAGTATACCTTAAAAAGGAAGCAAACAATATTTAACCATAAACAATTCCCTCACCAGATCAATTTCTTTATAGGTAAAATATGAGAGTTGAAACTTTGATGAACAATGCTCTTTTTTGTTCTATCATTCTGTAAGTCTATAGATAATGGTGAGATTTTAAGTGTTAATAATCTATTATTTGCATGACTTCTTATTTTTATAGATGAGAGAATTGAAGTTCAAGAGGTTCAATGAGTTGGCTATGTTACATTGACTAGCTGGTGACAAAACCAGTTTGGGGTGAAGTCTTCCTAATACTCTTTATATCAGAACATTTAAGTAATTTTCTACTTCAGAGAGACATTATAATGAGGCAGAAGTGGTACTGGCCTTGGAATTTGAATTCTAGCTCACACTCTTATCTTGTTTGTGACTTTGGACATATTACTTACTGCCGCAGGATTTCAGTGTCTCTACCAATAAAATAGGTGAGATGAAACTTACCTTGGACTTGGCTTGGGAAAATCACCTCAGCTCTTGGAGCCTCATCTGTGAAATTGGTTAATAATTATGCCACCTCTCTCACAAGATTGTTTTATAAATCTAATATGGTAGCTTGTAAAAATGTTTTGCATATAATAAAATGCTCCCCTAGGGTTTCCCAAAGTGTATTCTATGAATCATTTTTAACATGAGATGCTCTAAAAAAAACAAAAGAAAGTCTACAGTCAAATAAGTTTTGGAATGCTGGATACCATATGTCCCCTCCTTGGAGATTCATGGTGTATATCAGCTTATCGGAGGCTCACAAGAAGGTGCCTTGTTTAACCTTTGTCTAATACAGCATTTCCCAGACTTATTTGACCACAAAGTCCCTTTTTGGGCATAGTCCCCTTAACAAATGAGGAACTGTTGTTCTGAAAGACACAGTTTGGGAACAAATGCAACACGCAGGTGTCAGGAGCTGTTGGCATCATTGCCGTGCTAAGCTTGGTCAGCTTGCTGGGTACCATTCGGTGCTGGGCCTGCAGTTCCACCTCCAGGGTGTTCAGAGTACGTCTCAGTTCTATGACCTCCTTCTGGCAGCATTGCTGCTGTTGACAGCTGGTCACCGCTTGCTGATTCAGCTCCTCCATCTGAAACACAGGCAGAGACCATGGATATTATGGGGGAAAAAACATAACTTTGATGAAAGGACCCTGGAAATGCAATGCCAGCTTATTGTTTTTGACTTGTCTGCTCTCCCCACCTGCGCGTTGAACCATTGCTCCACATCTTTGCGATTCGTCTCCATGATGGACTCATACTGACATCTCATTTCTTGTAGAACCCGGTTTAGGTCAATGGAAGGGGCAGCGGTCACTTCAATGTGAAGTCTGTCTCCAAGCTGGCACTGTAAGGGATTGATTTCCTATGGAAAGAAAAAGAACGTGAGGTCACTTGAACAGATGACCCTGTTGTGTTCTTGTTCAGTCTAATAGTTATAACAGTTATAACATAGCTTATTTTGTGTCTGAAATATAGCCCACATTAAAGGAATTCATGATTTACAGGTGTTATTGAGATGCTATAAAATGATTTAAGGCTATTTCAGATAGGACCATGTTTTCAAATATGTGCAAAATTAACAAGAATTGAGTAGGAAGATCTGAGTTCCAAGAATTTAGGTCCTTTCTAGGCATAGGTAATAGGTGAAGCCACATAGGGTTGAGATTTGTACTGAGAGGCCATAGTCTCTATGATGCCAGTATGGGCTTGTGCCAATATTGGCTCATACCAATAGGAAGTAGCAGAAGTCTGTGCAGGGGCGCCTACATGAATGGGAAGCCGGTGAGGACAGACAGATTGGGGTTCTTCCTTCTCATGGAAAAGGGAGTGGTGAAAGCTTCCTTCTCATGGAAGAATTGAGGGGGGTGGTGGAAGCTTTTCTCCCCCATGTGGCTCTAGATTTTGGGTTGTAGCCAGTGATGTGAAATAATACATTGGACCAGTGGTAGTTGCAGTAGGCACTATCAGGGCTAAAACTGGAGTAGTGCCTAGTAGGAACGACCTTCGTCAAGGGCAACTCAAAGGAATTGATGCTATTTTTAGAGACTTAGCTTGTGATGAATCTCTTGGTCTTTCACCTCTTCATGGTTGTTTTTGAGGCCAAGAAGCTCCTCCTTCAGGGACTGAACTTGTGCCTCCAGATCAGCCTTGGTCAGGGTCAGTGCATTCAAAATCTGCTTTAGGGCATTGATATCTGCCTCCACCAGCTGGCGTAGAGACATCTCAGCGTCATACCTTTAAAAACCAGACATGAAAAGAAAGACATGAAAAAGCAGGTGCAAACTTTCTGTGTTTTTCCTCTGGGCATCACATTTAGCATACTTTATTCTCTTGAGAGATGAAGCCATTTGATAAATATCATGACTTCATAATTAGTCCTGAATTGACTTGCCAGGGTTATGCTTGGAGAGGAGGGAATTTATCTTCCTTCTTCTGCCCCTAGAGGCAATGCAGCATAAGAGAAAGAAAAAAAAAAAAAAAAAAAGCACTGGATTAAGGCTCAGAAAGCTTGGGTCCAAGTTTTGGCTCTGTCTTGTCCTAATTGTATACTTTTGGATAAGTAACTTAGCCTCATTAAACCATGGTTTCCTCGCCTTAAACAGGGTTACACCATATTGAACTATTGCGAAGGAATCAGATGGTTTCATGGGTTAGAAACTGGAGGTCCTGCATACATATGGGTGGTTATTAATCTTAATCATTTACTAAATTTGAAGGTCTTTTCTGGGCTAGTCCAACATGGTTTGGGACAGGAGGGTTAGTAGACTTGGAGATAATCTTATTGAGAGTTCTAGGTCAGACTCTGGGTGAGTTCTATCATCGATGACAACGTTGGGTGGGCTTACTTGGCTCTCATGTCATCTGCAGCCAGTTTGGTGTTGTCAATTTGTGAGACCAGTCTGGAATTCTCAGCCTTGGTGCACAAGATCTAGAATTAAGAAATTGTACACACAAATGAGACAAACACCAGCAGATCCTTATTTAAGAACCAAGGGGCTTGTGTGTGTTTCAATTAGTAGGCAAAGGCTAATTAGACTTTTTAATTAGTCTTCATAGCTATGCTCAGGAAGGTTGGGAAGCTTCGGGAAGTCAGAATTCTTGTTATTTTCCTAAACAATCAGCAAAAAACTACTTAAATAGAAACTTGTGTACATGTTTTTCTGTTAAAATATAAAATCCAGCTGGACGCGGTGGCTCATACCAATAATCCCAGCACTTTGGGAGGTGGAAGTGAGAGGATTGCCTGAGTCCAGGGGTTTGGGACCAGCCTAGGCAACATGGTGAGACCTCATCTCTACAATAAATAAAAGAATTAGCTGGGAGTGGTGGTACACACCTATAGTCCCAGCTACTTGGAAGGCTGAGGCAGAAGGATCACCTGAGCCCAGCAGGTCAAGGCTGCAGTAGCTGTGATCGTGCCACTGTGGCACTTCAGTCTGGGCAACAGAGTAAGACTTTGACTAAAAAAAAACCCCAAAACATATATATTTATTTATTTATTAAGGTGTGAGTTTATTATCGATACTAAATTTGCACAACATACATGTTATTCATGTAGATCTTGTACCTTTCTAACTAACTTTATTCCTGCATATTTTATATTTGTTGATGCTGTGGTAAATTTTGGGGTCTTCCCTTTCATTTTATAGTATAGAGAATAATGGGTCGCCAAAGATGTCCATGTCCTACACCCAGAACCTGTGGATATGTTAGGCTACACAAGAAAGGGGAAGAGATGCTGCTAATTAGTGATCTACTACAATGGAAACTCCATGAGGATAGGGACTCTCTAAAGTTCACCAATATTTCCCCAGAGCCAAGAACAATGCTTGCCAAATTTTGTTGCTGCCCAGTAAATATTTGTTGACAAATAAAATGGAATAAATCCAGGTGGGTAGCAGCAACATGTCGCTCTGTATAGGAAAGTTAAGTTTGGTGTAGAGACACACTAAGCCATTTGGAGATAATTACATAAGCATAAAAGGAGAAAAAGGTGGTGGTGGTTGCAAAATGAATAAAAGCTAAACTGTTTTGAAAATAGTTAAGATAATATTTTGTCTGATCCCTGTGTTCTTCTTTTTATTAAAGAAATGGTAGCAATTTGTGGTTCACATGCTTTGATCCTAAGTTATCTGGTTATAATGGTAGAGTGTATCTCTGGAAAAAGGAAAAACTATTAATATCAAACTCTGAATGTCGCCTAAAGAGGACAGTTTCACTCAAGAGATTTTCCCATCCTTCAGAAAAATTTTCAACACCAAACGAACTAAACATATTAATGTCTAGCAAATAACTATTGCTTGGAGACCACCAGTTCATAACTTAATCACATGGGTTCCTAAGACTCTTACCTTCTGCTGGAGCTCCTCAATGGCAGTGTAGTAGGACAGGTAGTCAGGGCACAGGACAGGAAGCTCTTTCTTACATTCTTCCTGGATCTTAGACTCCAGTTCAGCGTTTTCTCGTTCCAGCATCCGCACCTTTTCCAGGTAGTTAGCAAGGCGTTCATTTAAGATCTGCATGGTCTCTTTCTCATTACTGTTAATGCCTTCGCCATACCAGTAGCAGTCATCCAGAGAGCGACAGGCATTGAAATTGCTTATTACGTAGACGGGCGTACGGCAAAACCAAGGAGTGTGTCGGCAACCTTGGTCCTGGGGAGTTCTCAGAACATGGCTAACCTGTTGGCAGCTGTTGGCTTCAAGACCACCATGATGGCAGCTGTTGTTAGAAGAGTTGATGCTAACGTTTGTAATCCTAGAACAGTTTTGGCGTGGGGTGGAAGAAGAAATTGTTGCTGTACAACCCTTGGTATCCATAGTGTGTGTCCAGCTTTAGTCTGTACAAAAGTCTGTGGTCACCAGGATGAAGAGCTTCAGGAACCTCCACCTAGTCTAAATTCCAGCCTCTTGGCTTTTTCCTCTTTGAAGTGCTTATATAGCCTAGTGGTGTCACACAGGTGGGATGTTTCCTTTCTCATGTTTATATCAAATCCCACAGGAACATCTCATTAGTCTCCTTTTTACTTGCCTGAGACGAGTTACTTGTCTCATAAAAATGTGCATTTAGGCTGTTACTAAGTTATTACCCATCACAACTACCACTTGCCATTGGACCCAAAGCTTCACATTAGGTCTTCAAAAGGAACTGTCGTCACAGTCCTCACGGCATCCATTATTAAGCAGGTGTGAGTTTATGAAGTTCATTAAGTTCTTGTTGACCTCTCTGCTTGGCATGAAGCTGGATCAGGAATGAGTTCATTCTTTTTTTCTTTTCTTTTCTAGAAAAGGAAAACTATTAATATCTAATAATTATTGGTGAATGTAGAAACCAGTATCTTATTTTGTTCTGTCCCACTGATTTTCCCATTGTCATTGTTAGGCCATTGTGAGCATGGGTTTAAAGGTAATTGCTGGATTCATATTTTAGCTTTCCCAGCACTTTTGGAGGTGGAAGCTAGAGGATTGCCTGAGCCCAGGGTTTCGGGACCTGCCTGGGCAACTTGGCGAGACCTCGTCTCTACAATAAATAAAAAAAAATTAGCTGGGAGTGGTGGCACGTGCTTATAGTCCCAGGGTTTAATTGCTAATAAGAGATTTATTGGAAAAGAGACTGGTTACTTTTTAGTTTTCCAAAGCTCACATTTTATAATATTTTTAGTGCTCGGTGTTCGCTTGTGGTATTACATCAGCTAGAAATTAGTCTTGGTATTGGTTTATATTGGTTGTTTAAATAGGATGCATTTAAGGGTGTATGTGTTCTTTCTGAGGAATACTTGCTCAGCATTTTCTTGAGAAAGTTATTTGTTCCTGATCCTTTATGGAGTCTCTAGGGGAGAATTGTTTCTTGCCTTTTTCAGCTTCTAGAGGCAGTCTACATTCTTGGCTTGAGGTTCTTCCATCTTCAAAGTCAGCAAAGGACACTTGAGTCTCATGTTATATCAGTCTGGCACAGACGCTCCTGCCTCCTTCTGCGTTCAAGGATCCTTGTGATTACATTGGGTCCACCCAGATAATCCAGGATAAACTTCTTATTTTAAGGTTAGCTGATTGACAAACTTTCTTCCTCTTTGTCCTGTAGCCTAACATATTCACAGGTTCTGGGATTAGGACATAGACATCTTTAGGGGTCCATTATTCTATGAACTGTAGAATAGAAGGGGAAAAAAATCATAATTTATCGGCACCAACAAACATATAATATGTAGGAATAAAGTTAGTTACAAAAGTACAAGATCTACATGAATAAAATGTTAGAATATACTGAAGCGCAGAAAACTAGAAAAAGTGGAATGAAGTTCTTAGAAAAATAATATTCATCTTTATAAAAAATATCAGTTTTCTCTATGTTAATTTATCTTAGAGCCCAATAAATTTATTGAGATCCTCCAAACATAGATTTTTTTTTAACAGGTAAAATAATTCTGAAGTTTTATGAGAAAAATTAAACCAGTAGGAATAGCCAGGAAAACTCTGAAAAATAGGTCTTCCAGATGCTAAAATATATTCTTAAGCCTCAGTGATTAAAATAGCATGGTATTAATATATGAAAAGTAAGACAGGCCAGTAGAGTAAAATAAGAAGTCTAGAAATAGACCTTAAAAGAGATTGGAATTTAGTATGATAAGCATCACATTTAAAATCAATGGCAAGTCAGGTGTGGACTTTTCAGCAACTTGAATGGGTTTAGAGTCTATAATACCCAGTGATCTATCACATAAACAAACACATGTTCTCACTCACAAGTAGACCCTGAACATTTACCATAATACTATAAGAAAGAGATTGGCAGCAGTGGGATACTGCTGAGGGAAGGGGACACATAACATAAATAAGGGGGGTACCTGATCTCAAAGCAGGCAAAGTGGGGACCAAAGGGAGGCCCAAATCTTATCTGTATGACGTCTGCCTGTATACCTAATCTTGAATTGTATCCCACATCATTAAAATGAAATATATATAATAAAAAATAAAAACAAAGCAAACTTAAAAAAAGAAAAAAGAAAAAGAGCTAATGTCACCTGTAAAAAGGGAAATGTAAATTTAAACTACTCTGAGGTATCCTTTTTTTTTCACCTACCAGATTAAAAAATAAATCAATGTTTGGTAACATGCATTGCATTGTGAATAGTACTCATATTCGTTGCTTGTGGTTGTGTAAATTCATACAAATTACTGTGCTGTTACTATGATTAAGACAGTGTGATATTGGCATGAGGATTGGCTAATGGATCAGTGAGAAAGAACAGAGTTTAGAAATAGATTCACATGTATGTGGTCAACTGTTTTTTGACACAGGTCCCAAAGCAAGTCAATGAGAAAAGGAAAACCTTTTAAATAAATGTTGTTGAATCAAGGAGATAATTGGATAGCAAATTAAATCATGATCTCTACCTCACACTATATGTGAAACTAATTCAAGATAAATCAAACACTTATATGTGAAGTTTACAAGTATAAGGTTTTTAGAAGAAAACATAGATGATATTCATAACTTTTTTCTAGGTAAAGACTTCTTAGCACATGGAAGACACTATAACAATTAGATTAGACTTCATCAATTTAATTTTGATGATCAAAATAAACAGCTAAGAAAATGAAAAGACAAGTCACAGGCTGAGAGAACATATTCTATCTTTCTCTCTCCCCATATAAAAGCCTGACATTTATTTATAAAAAATTGTGTATTTATTCTTACTTCAGTAACCTTCCAAGTAATCTCTGTTTGATACAATGCACCTTTCAAGACGCTTTTTCCACTGCTCAAAACAGTTTTTGAACTCATCAATTTTTTTGCCTTCTAGTGCTTCTGCCATTTTTTGTTTCATCTCTTTCACATCGTCAAAACATTTCCCTTTGAGGACTTTCTTCATTCAGATTCAAATGTTTATCTATCAATAGATAAAAGATGAATTTTTTTCAAAGGAAAAATGGAAATCATCAATGTGCTAGAAGACCTAGGAAAATTCTTTTACAAATTCAGGGTGAGAAACAAAAAAAAGTTGCTTGGAGCCAGATTGGGTGAATAGGGAGGGTAGGGTATGGGGGTCATGCTGGTTTTGGTCAAAGACCACTGAACACTCAGCACGGTGTGGGCAGGTGTGCTTGTCAATCACCCATCGTGAAATGGGCAAATATATTGAAAGATTCTTAAAAAAAAATTTATTTTTCACTGAAGCCAAATGCAGTGTCTCATTCCTAAAACACTTACCTAGTGGGGGAAACCTGTACTACAAGGGGCCTGCCTTCTAAAAAATAATTCCAGTTTTCTTCTGTTCCCCCTTATACACACAATTATGTGTCATTTAACGACAAGGATGCATTCTAAGAAATGCATTGTTAGGTGATTTTATTGTTGTGTGAACATTATAGTGTAGTTACACAAACCTAGATGGTATAGCCTACAACACACTTAGGCTATATGGTATAGTCTATTGCTGCTTCTCTTTAACCCTATACAATGTGTTACTTACTGAATAGAGTAGGCAATTGTAACACAACGGTATTTGTGTATCTGAAATATTTAAATATAGAAAAGGTACAGTAAAAAAAGATATAATCTTATGCAATCACTTTCATATATGTGTTCCATTATTAACTGAAATGTCATGCAGCACATGACTGTATATATGTGCACACACATATTTTATACACACACACACACACACACATATATAAATGATGAGGGACCCCCAAGGGGCCAACAAAAAGACTTATACAAAATGACTTGTATAAGAATGTGTATAACAGCTATATTCTTTTTTTAAAAAATTTAAAAATTTAAAACTGTGGGGTACAATGCAGGATTAGGTATACAAACGTTCATCATGCAGAAACACTTCTTGATGAGGTGTGCCCCCCTCCCCTGGTGGTTTCCCACTACTGCCAATCCCACCCCACCCTTCCCTGGCAGTTTCTCACTACTGCCAATCCCATCTTTATAGTCTTACAATAGTTGTTCAAGGTCTGCTTATGATTGAGAGCGTGTGATTCTCGGTTCTTTGTTTCTGTGATAGATCACTCAGTATTATAGCCTCTAAGTCCATCCAAATTGAATAGCTATATTCTTAATAGCATCAAAATGAAAATAACACAACTGCTCATAAACAAGATAATGGGTCCACAAACTATGGCTTATTTATATAATGAAGTAGTACTCAACAGCAAGAAAGAATGAACTATTGGTACTCACAAGAGAGAATCTCAAAAACATGTTGAGCTGAAGAAGTCGGGCCAAAAAAAGGAAGACAGTATAATTACATTTATATTAACTCCAACAACAGGTAAAACTCATCTACAGTGTTAGATATCAGAATAGTGGTTGCCTCTGTGGGAGAGGTGGGTTGGATGGAAAGTAGCATGAAGAAATTTTCAAGGTTGATATCCTATATCTTGAAATTCTATTCTATATGCTGATCTGGGTGTTGATTTCATGAGTTTATGTCTTCCAAACTTCATGAACTGCATATTTTCAACTGATGCATTTTATTGCGTGAAAATTATATCTCAATAAGGTACAGTTAGTATAAAAATTTAGAATTTGATATAATTATGTAGCTACTTGAATGTTTACTATTTTATTCATATACTTAAAAATAGATAAAAGATTCAAATGTTTATCTATCGATAGATAAAAGATGAATTTTTTCCAAAGGAAAAATGGAAATCATAAATGTGCTAGAAGACCTAGGAAAATTCTTTTACAAATTCAGGGTGAGAAATGCCTTTGTCCAAAATAAACCATCAAGAGAGTGGGGAGACAGCCCACAGAATGGGAAAAAAATACTTGCCAACTGTATATCTGACAAAGGCCTAACATCCAGGATCTACAAGAAACTCAAATGTGCTGAAAGGAAAAAAATAAACAGCTCCATTAAAAAGTGGTCAAAAACAGCTACCGTAATCCTATAACAAAAGGATTGACAGTAGCGGGGAAACTGTGGGGGGTGGGGGGCGTGAGGCAGGGAGGTGGGATTGACAGTAGTAGAGATCTGCCTGGGGAGAGGGGGCACATCTCATCGACAAGGGTACCTGCACAATGAATATTTGTATACATAATCCTGAATGGTACCCCACAATTTAAAAATAAAATAAAATAATTAAAAAATTAAAAATGGGCAAAAGACATGAATAGATACTTCTCAAAAGAAGATATATGGGCAGCCAACAGACACATGAAAAAGTGCTCAGCCTCACTTATCATCAGAAAAATGCAAATTAAACCACACTGAGATACTACCTAATTCCAGTAAGACTGTCCATCATTAGTAAAACAAACAACAACAGATGCTGGTGAGGATGTGGAGAAAAGGGAATGCTTGTACACTGCTGGTGAGAAGGCAAACTAGTTCAACCTCTATAGAAAACAGTGTGGCAATTTCTAAAAGAACTAATAATTGACCTTCCATATAGCCTAGCAATCCCCATACTGGGAATATACCCAGAGGAACTTAAATTATTCTGTAAAAAAGATACCTGCACATGCGTATTTATTGCAGCACTATTCACAATAGCAAAAACATGGAACCAACCGTGCTGCCCATCAAAACTGGACTGGATTTTTAAAAAGGTGGTACATATACACAATGGACTATTACGCAGCCATAAAGAAGGACAAACATATGAACTTCAGAGCAACTTGGAAGGATTTAGAGTCTATAATACTCAGTGATCTATCAGAGAAACAAAGAACTGAGTACCATATGTTCTCACTCATAAGTGGACCCTGGACAGTTACTACAATACTATAAGAAAGGGATTGATGGTAGTGGGATACTGCCAGGGTCAAGGGGGCCGCACATAACATCATAAGGGTACCTGATCTCAAATCAGGCGAAAGGGCCCAAACTTTACCTGTATTATATCCACTTGTATACCTAATCCTGAATTGTACCCCACATCTTTAAAATAAAATATATAAATATAAAAAAATGAGAAAGATCGTTGTCACAGTGACCTGAAATTAAGAAACCATATAAAATTGGTAAGTTTGACTCCAATAGTTCCTAAGTGTGGAAATATGTTTAAAAAAAAACTGAAAGGAGATTTATCAAAAGGTTAACAGTGAAATTCTTTACAATTTGTAGTTATTGATGATTGTTATTTTCTTCTTTATGTCTTTATATACATCTCACAAATTAAATGTGTCACTTTCAGGATCAATCAGAAAATTATATGAAAAACTGTTTAATGTTTATGAATACCTGTAACCTTCTCTTCAACTTAAAGTTTTCTGCTTTTCCTCTTGTATGTCACAGGCAGGGTTGCTCCTTCCTTCCATGGTTAAGTTCCCTTTTGACTTCTTCAGGGTCACATTTCAACAGTTATATTCTCTTTCCTTGCCTTTTTTTTTTTGAGTTGGTGTCTCACTCCATCGCCCAGACTGGAGTGCAGTGGCCGCTTCCGGCCACCGCAGCCTCGACCCGCTGGGCTCCGGCAATCCTTCTGCCTCAGCCTTCCAAGGAGCTGGAACTACAGGCGTGCACTACCACGCCCGGCTGTTTTTGAGTTATTGTAGAGATGAAGTCTCGCCAAGTTGCCCAGGCAGGTCGCGAACCCGCGGGCTCAGGCAATCCACTCACCTCAGCCTCCCAAGGCGCGGGATTACAGGCTGAGCCACCGAGCCCGGCAATGATCTCCTTTTAAGGTTACAGAGGAAATCAAAGTCCACTTACTGATCAGGGGCTGCATAAGCTGACTACCTTTCTGATGTTTTTTAAAATGGGCAAGTATCTGATTTATTTAAAGATCCATGTGAAACTATGTTTTAAGCTTTCTTTTTATGTCATACTGGAAATAGGTAAGAGTGTTATTTGAGAAATTTTCAGAACTCTCTGGGCAGATGTTTTCTACTTTATGATTTTCTATCCTAGGGAGGTTTTCAGTGTGATTTTATTTAAATTCATACTCCATAATTCTAAGTGGACAAAAACCATCTCTCTCGATTAAAGAAATCCCGTTATTTTGCTTTAATGTTTTTATTTAGTATGAACTGTGATTGGTAATTTATTTCTACACATTCAAATTCTTAAGTATACTATATGACGTAGAACATAGGTAAACATATATTAAACTCCCACATGTACCTTGTTTCTTAATAACTCTTATAATTTTTCTTGTTTAGTATGAAGCTTAGAACTACTTTACCTATATGCATATATACGTATAAACATGTGTATAATGTAATAATTTGATATGTCTGTACATTGTGAAATGATTATAATTATGTTAATGAAAATATCAATCACCTTACATAGTTGTCATTTTTATGTTTTATAAGGAGACCACATAATGTCTATTTTTTTTCTCTTTTAATTTTATTTTAATTTATTTATTATGAAGATGTGGGGTACAATTCAGGGTTAGGTATACAAACACTGATTATGCAGGTACCCTTGTTGATGAGGTATGCCCCCCTCCCCTAGCAGTTTCCCTCAACTACCAGTCCCACCCCCCTTCCCCTGGCAGTTTTCCACTACTGCCAATCGCTTTCTTATAGAACTGTAATTGTTCAAGATCACCACATGAGTGAGAACATATGGAACTCAGTTCTTTGTTTCTGTGATAAGTCACTGAGTATGATCGACTCCAAATCCATCCAATTTGCTGCAAATTTCATATATTTGTCCTTTTTTATGGCTGTGTAATATTCCACTGCTATAATATTCTTATAGCATTATAATTGTTTAAGTTCACCTTATGAGTGAGAACATATGGAACTCAGTTCTTTGTTTCTGTGATAAGTCACTGAGTATGATAGACTCCAAATCCATCCAATTTGCTGCAAAGTTCATATATTTGTCCTTCTTTATGGCTGTGTAAAATTATAAAATAAGAGTTATTAAGAAACAAGGTACATGTGGGAGTCTAATATATGTTTACCTATGTTCTACGTCATATAGTATACTTAAGAATTTGAATGTGTAGAAATAAATTATCAATCACAGTTCATACTAAATAAAAACACTTTTTTTTTTAATCCAGTTCAGCTTCAAGGGGCAATACGGTTCCATGTTTTTGCTATTGTAAATAGAGCTGCAACAAACATACATGGTGCAGGTATCTTTTTCGTACAATAATTTGAGTTCCTCCGGGTATATTCCCAATAGGGGAATTGCTGGATCATATGGAAAGCCAATTTCTACTTCTTTCAGAAATCTCCAGACTGTTTTCCAGAGAGGCTGTACAAGTTTGCATTCCCACCAGCAGTGTAGAAATGTTCCCTTTTCTCCACATCCTCGCCAACATCTGTTGTTCTTTGTTTTATTAATGATGGCCATTCTTACAGGGGTTAGTTGGTATCTCAATGTGGTTTTGATGTGCATTTCTCTGATGATGAGTGAGGCTGAGCACTTTTTCATATGTCTGTTGGCTGCCT
>CAUYQG010052802.1:0-10126 GCA_963574415.1 Tarsius wallacei
AAAAGATAATCAGAGATTACTATGCACACCTGTATGGAAACAAACTAGAAAACCTAGATGAAATGGAAGACTTCTGACATCACACAACCTACCAAGGTTGAAACAAGAAGAAACTGAGACCCTAAATAAACCAATAATAACCCAGGACATTGACTGTGACATAAGAAATCTACCTACAAAAAAAAGTCTGGACCAGATGACTTTCCAATGGAATTCTATAAAACATACAAGAAGGAGATGATGCCAATCCTATTGAAAGTATTCCAAGCAATTGAGAAGACAAAACTCTCCCCAAACCATTTTATGAAGCTAACATCACACGAATAACCAAATGGGGTAAAGATCCAACGAAGAAAGAGAACTATAGGCCAATATCCCTGACCAACATGGATGCTAAAATTCTCAACAAGATTCTAGCAAATCAGATCCAACAACATATCTCAAAAATTACCCACTTTGTCGAAGATGAGTTGGTTGAAAAATTGAAGTTTTGCTTCTGGAATCTCAATTCTATTCCATTGGTCTATATGCCTGTTCTTGTACCAATACCAGGCTGTTTTGAATATTGTAGCTTTATAAAAAAGTTTAAAGTCTGGGAATGTGATACCTCCTGCTTTGTTTGTTTGGTTTTTTGTTCTTTGTGTTTTTATTTGTTTTTTGGTTTTTTGCTGAGGATTGTTTTGGCTATTCATGGTCATTTATGTTTTCATATGAACTCCTGTATTGTATTTTTCTAGGTCTGAGAAGAATGTTGCTGGTAATTTCGTGGGTATTGTGTTAAATCTGTAGATTGCCTTAGGTAGAATGAACATCTTACCAATGTTGATTCTTCCAATCCATGAGCATGGAATATTTTTCCACTTGTTTGTGTCATCTTTGATTTCTTTGAGCAGTGTTTTGTAGTTTTCACTGTAAAGGTCTTTCACATTTTTGATTAGGAAGATGCCAAGGTATTTCATTTTTTCTGTGACTATTGTGAATGGAATTGTGCTTTTTATTTGGGTTTCTGCTTGTTTATTATTGGTGTATAGAAATGTGATTGTCTTTTGCACATTTATTTTATACCCTGAGATTTTGCCAAAGTCCTTTATCAGTGCAAGGAGGTTTTTGGCAGATTCTCTTGTGGCAAAAAGGGAACACTTCTACACTGTTGGTGGGAGTGTAAACTAGTACAGCCTCTGTGGAAATCAGTGTGGTGATTCCCAAAAGTTCTAAAAACTGACCTTACATATGACCCCGCAATCCCTCTACTGGGAATATACCCGGAAGAACTCAAATCGCTCTACAAAAAAAGATACCTGCACATGTATGTTTATTGCAGCATTGTTGACAATAGAAAGAACATGGAACCAATTGTGCTGCCCATCAAAAGAGGACTGGATTTTTAAAATGTGATACATATACACAATGGAATATTATGCAGCCATAAAAAAGAACAAAATCATGAACTTCACAGCAACCTGGATGGAATTAGAGTTTATAATACTGAGTGAATTCTCACAGAAGCAAAGAGCTGAGTATCACATGCTCTCATTCATAAGTGGACCTCGAAAAACTACCGTAATACTATAAGAAAAGGATTGACAGTAGCGGGAGACTGTGGGGGTTGGGAGGGGCAGGTGGGATTGACAGTAGTCGATATCTGCCTGGGGAAGGGGCGGCACACCTCATTAAGAGGGGTACCTGCACTGTGAATATTTGTATACCTAACTTTGAATTGTACCCCACAATTTTAAAATAAAAATTTAAAGACGGGGAAAAAAATTATGCACCATGACCAAGTAGGCTTCATCCCTGGGATGCAGGACTGGTTCAAAATTCACAAGACCATAAATGTAATTCACTGAATCAACAGATTTAAACAAGAACCACATGACTATATCATTAAATGCAGAAAAAGTATTTGACAAAATCCAGCATCCCTTCTTGATAAAAATCCTTGAACACCTAGGCATAGAGGGGACATACCTCAAAATAGTAAGTGCCATCTACAATAAACCCTCAGCCAACATATTGCTAAGCAAAGAGAAATTGGAAGCATTCTCCTGAAATCCAGAATGCAACAAGGCTACCCACTCTCATCCCTCCTGTTCAACATAATGTTGGAAGTCCTAGCTAGAGCAATCAGTCAAGAGAAGGAAATAAAGGGTATCCAAATAGGGAAAGAGGAAGTTGTTAACCTTTTTTGTGGATGATATGTTCCTATACCTTGAAAACCCAAGAGAATCAGTCAAAAATCTCCCTGCACTGATAAAGGACTTTGGCAAAGTCTCAGGGTACAAAATAAATGTTCAAAAGGCAGTCACATTTTTATATAACAACAACAAAGAGGCAGAGAATCAAACAAAAAGCACAATCTCATTCACAATAGGCAAGAAATGAAATACCTTGGCATCTTCCTAACCACAGAAGTCAAAGACTTTTACAATGAAAACTACAAAACACTTCTCAAAAAAATTAAGGAAAACACAAACAAGTGGAACAATATTCCATGCTCATGGATTGGAACAATCAATATTGTTAAGATGGATATACAGGCAATCTACAGATTCAACACAATAGCCATTAAATTACCAACATCCTTCTCAGACCTGGAAATGATAATACAGAAATTCATATGGAAACATAAAGGACCATAAACAGCCAAAACAATCCTCAGCAAAAGAAACAAAGCAGGATGTATCATACTTTCAGGCTTTACACTTTACTATTAGACTACAACAATCAAAACAGCCTGGTATTGATACAAGAACAGTCATATAAAGAGTCAGGTTAGAGATTCCAGAAGCAAAACCTCAGTTTCTCAAGCAACACTTCTTTTACAATGCCTCCACCAACAGCCACTGAGGAGAGGAGAACCTTGTCAATAAATGGTGCTGGGAAAACTGGCTGACCACAGGCAGAATAATGAAATAAGACCCCAACTTATCACCATACACAAAAGTCAACTCTAAATGGATCAGAGACCTAAACGTAAAATCTCAAACTATAAGAATCTTAGAAAACACAGGAGACAACCTTATAAAAATTGGAATAGGCACCCAATTCCTGATCAAAACCCCAAAGTCCATGCCATAAAAGATAAGATAGATAAGTGGGACCTCATCAAACTGAAAATCTTCTGCAAAGTAAAAGAAACCATCAAGAGAGCAGGGAGACAGTCCACAGAATGGGGAAAAATATTTCCCAACTGTATATCTGACAAAGGCCTAATATCCAGGATCTACAAAGATGCAAACATGCCAATAGCAAAAAAACAAACAGCCCTATCAAAAAGTGGACAAAAGATATGAATAGATACTTCTTAAAGAAGACATGTGAGCAGTCAACAGATACATGAAAAAATGCTTGGCCCTGCTAATCATCAGAAAAATGGAAATCAAAACCACACTGAGATACCACCTAACTCCATTCAGGATGACCATCACTACTAACTCTAAAAACAACAGATGCTGGAGAGGATGCAGAGAAAAGGGAATGCTTCTACACTGTTGGTAGAAGTGTAAATTGGTGGAAAATTGTAAATTTATGGAAAACAGTGTGGTGATTTCTAAAAGATCTAAAAATTGACCTTTCATATGATCCAGCAATCCCCCTTCTGGGAATATAACCGGAGAAACTCAAATTATTCTACAAAAAAAGATACCTGCATGTGCATGTTTGTTGCCGCACTATTCACAATAGCAAAAACATGGAAACAACTGTGCTGTCCATGGAAAGAGAACTGGATTACAAAAAAAAGTGGTACATATACATCATGGAATATTATGCAGCCATAAATAATGGCAAAATTATGGACTTTGCAGCAACTTGGATGAATTTAGAGTGTATCATACTCAGTGATAGATCACAGAAACAAAGAACCGAGTACCAGTTCTCACTCATAACTGAATCCTGAGCATTTATCATTATACTACAAGAAAGGGATTGGCAGTAGCAGGACACTGCCAGGGGAGGGATGATGGGGGGCACATAATATCAATAAGGGTGCCTGATCTTAAACCAGGGAAAGTGAGGACCATTGGGAAGCCCAAAATTCACTTGTATGATGACCATTTATGTACCTAATCCTGAATTGTACTCCACATCTTTAAAATAATAATTAAAAAGCCAGAACAAGTGACCACAGCTAATTTTGTGATAACTATAGCATAACTGACTGCAAGGAAACTTTTTTTATGGCTCAAAGACAGCTTCTGGAATCAGAGAAGTTTAGCATCAAATGTGCCTTTAAATTTTAGAGCACAGTACTATCAACTTGGAGATTAAGAAATTGAAGAGCAAGAATGTTAAAAATTGGCTCAAAGACAATCAAATAAGTAAATTACAAACTCAGATCATTAAATGAAAAAGACAAACATTTTCTTAGTGTGTGAAGAGCAGAAGTAAAAGGAAAAACAGATTGGAAAGAGGACTGTAAAGACAGGGAGATGGGGAGAAGTTCTTGTTGGATGAACACATTTGAAAACTGCTATTTTAAACCCCCAAATGTTAACATTTTAAACCCCCAAATGTTAAGAACTCTTGAAAAGCTTGAATTTGTAATTCTTCTAAAACTTATTCACGTTAATGCATTTTCAGTTTCCGTTTAGTGAAGACTTATTCACAACAGAACTGTTTATTTTGTCAGCTAAGGTCATAACAAATCCAGCTTAATAGCACATACATCTGAATTTCTATAGCAGATATTTCATGTTCATCCAGCATTACCCCACATTAAAAAGAAAACACTGTCAGATTCAGCTGTCTTCTTGTGCCAAAAGTCAAATTTCCATGTTTTCATATGCTAAATATAAACTTCTCACTTGTATTTCTAAACTACCTTTATTTTAGCTACTCAGAGGAAGGATACAGGATATGGAGGATTCAGAAAAATATCCGAATTTTTTCTTTTCATATAAATTTGGTTTTATTGTGATAAGAACACTTAACATGAGATCTACTATATTAATAGATGTTTAATTGTAAAATACATATAGTTGGCTACAAGTACAGTGCTGTACAGAAGACATCTAGAGCTTATTTATCTTGATTCAATGAAATTATATGCTAGTTTATTAGTAACACCATTCCCTACACCCCACTTAACTTTGGCAACAAACATTACTCAACGTTTTTATTTTATAAAGTTTACTATGTAAATAGCTCATGCAAGGGGGACCCCAAAGAAACCTGAATTTATTTATTAAAATACGTGTGTTTATTTTTATATGTTTAAACTTGAGTCACCTTCAAAGTAGTCTCCATTTGAGGCTATACACAAATCAAGACACTTTTTCAACTGCTCAAAACAGTTTTTGAACTTGTCAATTTTAATCCCTTCTAATGATGCTGCCATTTCTTGTTTTACCTCTTCTGCATCAGCAAAACATTTTCCTTTGAGAATTTTTTCATCCAGGGAAACAAACAAAAAAGTCGCTGAAGTAAGGTGAAATCGGGTGGATAGGGAGGAAGGAACATGGCGGTCATGACATTTTGGGTCAAAAACTGCTGAATACTCAGCACAGTGTGGGCAGGTACACTCGTAAATTACCCATCATGAAATGGGCAAATGCATGGAAAGAACCTCCAAAAAAAATTCACTGAAGCCAACATAGCATCTCACATCAATGCTAGCTGGTACACTGATGCCAATGGGTTCCTAGAATACTTATCTAGCAGGGGAAAAGGATGCCTGTACTACAAGGAGTCCCCTCTCCAAAAGATAATTCTGGGTTTTTTTGGCGGGGTGGAGAGTCCTCCTCATATAAGTAGAATCCTACAGTATTAGTCTTTCTTTCTTTTTTTTTTTTTTTTTTTGAGTTGGAGTCTCACCCAGATTGGAGTGCAGTGGCCGCTCCCGGCCACCGCAGCCTCGACCTGCAGGGCTCCGGCGATCCTTCCGCCTCAGCCTTCCAAGTAGCTGGAACTACAGGCACATGCTATCACGCCTGGCTGATTTTTTGATTTTTATTGTAGAAATGAGGTCTCGCCAAGTTGCCCAGGCGGGTCTCGAACCCGTGGGCTCAGGCAATCCACTCACCTCAGACTCCCAAAGCGCAGGATTACAGGCTGAGCCACCGAGCCCAGCTAGTATTTGTCTTTCAGTGACTGACTTATTTCACTTAGCATAATGTCCTTGAGATGTATCCATGCAGCATACATATTGCATAGTTTCCTTTTTTTTTTTTAAGGCTGAATGATATTCTATTGTATGTATATCTAATTTTTCTTATCTAGTCATCTGTCATGCGCATTTAGGTTGTTTCCATATTATGGCTATTGCAAAAGTGTTGCATAAAGATCTGAATTTAAGTCATAATTTTCCTAGAAAATCCCCCTGGTTTATTAGTCTCTTCCTAGGACAATAAGCACAAGAGGTATCTATCTCAAGATGTGGAATACAGAGCCAACATGAAGCAGTAGACTTGTTATCTCACTAACAACCACAGTGGAAACTTCTATAAAATTCTCCATCATTGGCATAGTTGCAAAACACAGTAGACCCTTGGTATTCTCAAAGGGTATGTTTGCAGACCTTCTCAAATTTCTTTTATTTCATATATTGCATTTAACTTCCTCCATAAACCATAATTACAAACTATAATGCTTCGTAGCTGTTACTTCATGTGAGATAATAACAGGAAGCAACAATGTCACGTTGAAGTAACAGAAAATTGACTATGCTCAGGTCCTGACCTCATGATGGACAACTCCACAACTGCCTCACAACATAGGAGAATTAATTTTGTTTCTAACATTTTATAACAAAAGATTTCACACAGACACAGATCATAATAGAAAATAAGTTGAGGGTTCATTTGTCCTCCACTCAGATTAACATGTTTTTACAGTTTACAATATTTGTCACTGTTTTAAAAAACAATATATTTTAGATACAAGCCACATGCATTTGTGCTGTCTATGGCAGACAGGCAAACTGGGAGTAAACACAGCTTCATAGTAAAGAGTCTTACTCTGGTGGCAACTATCTGAATGTGAATTCCAACTTCCACTCACTAGCTGTGTGTCCTTAGGCAAGTTACTTAGCATCTCTCTGCCTCAGTTTGTTCACCTATTAAAATGGGGATAGTGATAATAAAAAATATTAACTGTCTAAGATTGTTGCGAGAATTAAACAAATTCATGCATGTAAAGCACTTGGAATAGTGCCTGGCACACAGAGAGTGAGCATGGTTGCTCTTCCCGTGGAAGCCATGTTACTCTTCCATTAATGTTAGGGTGAAATAGAAGCTTTTCCAGCATGCTTTCCAAAGGCTCATCTTACTTCATATATCTGCCTTACCTCTGAATGTGATTTAAAACTATGACTTGGACAAAATGTATCAGTTAACAAAATATATCACAATGTATCAAATAAAAGATATATCAAATAATAAATGGTAGGAGATGCTGAATAAATCCATCACAGCAAAAAAAAAAAATCAAACCTTAAATTTAAGTGGCTACAAAATACTCTCATCTTCCATAACTCTGAAGCCTTAATAAGAGATACTGTAAAAATACCAGGGAGGACCTCCAAAAAATGGAATTATCTTTTGGAGGGCCCACTAAGTAAGTAACCCACTGGCATTAGTGCACCAGTTAGCATTGTTTGGAGAGGGTGTATTCAGTTTCAGTGACTTTTTTTTTTTGGATTCTTTGAATCTGTTTCATGATAAGTGATTTACCAGTGCACTTACTCACACCTCATTGAGTGTTCAGCCGTTTTTGGCCAAAATGGCATGACCCCTTGCACCCCTGAGTGATCTTTTTGTTTGTTTCCCCTGATTAAAAAAGTACTCAAAGTGTGATGACTAATTATGTACCTAATTCTGAATTGTACCCCTCATCTTTAAAATTAAATTAAATATTTTTAAAAGACCTCAAAGGGAAATGATTTGCCGATGTGGAATAGGTGAAACAAAAACCAGAAGCACTAAAAGGCATTACAGTTGATGAGTTCTAAAACTGTTTAGAGCAATTGAAAAAGTATCTTGATAGGTGTATCACATCAAATAAAGAGTACTTTGAAGGTGGCTGAAGTTTAAACACGTAAGAATAAATATAAATTTTTTTATAAATAAATTCTGGGGTTTTTTGTGTCCTCCTCATATGTAAAGTTTTAAATTTGACACAGAGGTAACAGGTAAAGGAAGTTTAAGTAAAAGTGCAAATAGAGAGTTTTTAAAGAACTTAAATAATGTATTAGAAAAAATGTGGTCGTATTATCATCCATTCCACCAGCACAGTTTATTATATTCAGAGACAAATGCATTTAACATACTGACACGTTTAAATTTTCCTACAGCTTTATTACCCAAGGTCTTTTAACCTGGGAAAATGTCAAGTGTCAAGTCTTTTAAGTGGGAGTCATAGGTTTTAAGCAAATTAGTGAAGTCATAGCAGAAAGACCTAGTAGCTTCTCATAAAATTTTCAGATTGGATCTCTAGGAACACAATTTTTTAGGGTTGTCATTTTCATGAAGCTCATTATTTTCCTTATTTTCTATCTTTTCAATTATTAGTTTGTTCAGATGACTAGGCTGCTAAAGCCAAAGTTCAGTGACTTTTTATTTTTTTTTGAGATTTTTTGAATGTGTTTCATGATGAGTGATTTACCAGTGCACTTGCTCACACCCCTGGTAAACATTTCATTGAAATGATTTTGGAGAAAAACAATATACATATATGGTTTAACTGTGGACTTAGTATGTATTTTAGGATTACCTAATTTATATTAAATAAAATATGTATACTGAATATACATTAGAAAATGCAGGCTCACCATAAAATAATGTGAAGCTAAAACCAGAAACTTATCATTTGTTTTCTAAAAGATTCTTCAATATGTAGGGTGACCTGGTGATTGCTGTAATCTTTGCTACACTTTTGTCTCATATGAGTAGTTCTCTGAAGAAAGAGGAACAATTACTTTGACTTTAACTATTAACATACTAAGACATAGACAAATAAACTGTTCATGACTACAGAATTCCAGTTTCTAGTGAAGATGTCATTTGAACACTGGGTATCTGAGACCAATGTCTGATTTTTTAACTGACTTGGTATATCATCACATCAAGAATAAACAAATTGGGGCATTCCGGTAAGATGGTGATGGCATAGGTGGAATTGTGAGATTTTTCCAAACGTGAGTTCCCAAAAAGACTCTTGCTTTCCTTTCCCCATCCCCCTGCCCACTGCCAGCCGAACTGGTCCAAGGCCCGAGGACCCTCGGTCCCACACAGGGCCGAATATTGTGGCCCCGGGCTGCTTCCACGGCACAGGAGTCTCGGGTCTCGGCTCCCTCCCTGGCTACATCATCTTGCCCAGATCAAGCCGCTGATCACCCAGGGAGGATCTGGGCGCCCACCCCTCAGAGAAACCGATTCCATTTCTGGCTGAAAAACCCTGTGCGTGATCCAGGGCCACATTTGCCGCTCACCGCCTGCCCTTTGGAGTTTTGGAGCTCTGGAGATCTGGAGCTCTGGGCCCACCCTAGCTGAGACACTCAGCGCAAGACCCCGTGCTGGTGTAAGAGAATGGCATATCTTGAGGAGGTGCTGATCGGAAGCTCTCAGCTCCAGAGAGGGAACTCCTGATCCCCTCCTCCACCCCAGCCCACTGGTGGTGCCCCAGATCCAGCCACCAGCTGTGCAGCTGATCCCCTGGTGCCTCCTACAACACCACAGTCCATCATAGTGGATTGCCCAGGGACCCAGACAAGCGGAGAGAAAGGATCCGCGAAAGTGAAACTGCCACCTCAGCCATTCTTCAGGCAGAGATTTGCATTGCCCCGCCCACCTACCAGCAGCCTCCACCTCGGTTCCCAAGGGACCAAACCTACATTCTGCTACACAGACAGATTGTAAGAAAGTGGGAAATAGGTTCCAGTGGGCTCATACACCGGTAGGTGGATGCTGGAATCAGCATATAGATTCTGAGTCACAGCTTTCCTCTCAATTAAACCTCAAAACTGCAAAAAGTACAGCCCGCAGCCCACACTCCAACCTAAAAAGTGAACAAAGCCAGAGGACCCTCATAAGGAAGAACCGGAGATTTCACAAGCGAAGCAAAAGCAACCCCACCTTCCCTGAAAAACAGAATTGAAGAAGGGGAAGGAAAGGAAGAAAGAGAGAGAAAT
>CAUYQG010052803.1:0-13258 GCA_963574415.1 Tarsius wallacei
CACAGCTAGTGCTAGCCAATCGGCTTGGACTTAGGGCTATATAAGCACCAGGGGCCTCAGATGGACAACCCCTTTCGGGTCCCCTCCCACTGTGGGAGCTTTTCTGTCCTCTCAATAAATCCTGTTTTCTCACTTTCTGGCTATCCGAGTCCCTCATTCTTCCTGGGCATGAGACAAGAACCTCGACCCTGAGGAGCTGTGACCTGAAGAGCTGCAGAAGATCATTGGAGCCAAAAAGTCATGTATCCCGATGGTGCTGGCTGAACCAGGAATGCTACTGGAAGAAGGTGAAACTCCGAAGCTGAGACAATCCAGAGGTTAGGCTTGCCAGCCCACCTAACCAGCAACACTCACAGGGCCTGGCTTTCCAGTCTATCAGAGCCAACACTTCCAGGGCTAGGCTTACCAGCCCCTCAAGACAACCCTTTCTGGGACTTGGCTCGCCGACCCATTGAGCTGACACTCTCAAAGTCCAGGCTGACCTGAAAAATCTGCATCATTATTTTATCTAAGAATTACTAACCACCATCTTTGAAGAAATAGATTTTCTAAAATTCCATCACACGGAAAATGGTACAGAGTCTTCTCTCTAAAAAACCTAGGGATTGCTTTAACCTCGACTCTATCTTTCCCAAATATCAGAATTCTTCTCTAATAGCTGTGACCTTCCCCTAAGACATCAGGGTAACAAAACCCAGTAAGGTTTGTGCAATCTTGATATTTTACTAATGATGCTGCCAGCATCCCAAGATGAAAAAAGATTTCGATCATCATGGATGCATAATGCCTCTGTTCACATGTAACAACTGTTGCAATATCTTATAGCTATGCATACTGCTCACAGCACAGTAAGACCTCTAAGAACACTGACAAGGAAGACAAAGAAAAGGACCTACATATGTGCTCTTTGCCCCCTTTTTGGAGAATTGTGCCCTCAGAGATATTATCTTGAAATTTCTGAAAATCACAAAACTGATCAACCATCACTTAACATCTTCCTTTCTGATCAAGGTCCCAAATTTTTGAGGCTAGCTGTATCACTCTGACTTACAAGTGGCCCCCATGAGGATAAGCAGTTCTATATACAATTATGGTAGCCACTGGCTACATGTGACTTCTGGGCAATGGAATGTGGCTGGTTTAAGTTGAGGTGTGCTATGAAAATAAAATACCTGCCAGATTTTGAAGATTGTGAAAAAGGAATGTAAAACATTTCATACAATGTTTTTATGTTAATTGCATGTTGAAATGATAGTTTTTTGAATGAATTAAATGAAATATAGTATTAAGATTAATTTCATCTGCTTGTTTTAGCTTTTTTTAATGTGGCTACTAGAAAACTTTACCATACACACACACACACACACACACACACACACACACACACACACATATGGCTCATGTTATAGTTCTGTTGGATAGTACTGACTGCACTGTTCCAGATTCTACACAGCAAAATGGCAGAGGTAAACACTTCAAGCTTTGTCTATAAACTATGCCCCAACCTCAGCATTAAAAGGAGACTAAAAGCATACTGGCATAAACAGGATATGTAGGATGTCACCACAAAGCATAATGTTAGAAAGTAAAATGAAAGAGAAAAGTAAACTAAACCAATGAAATGCAAAAGAGTCAAAGGAAATCCATTTTAAGTCCCAAGTAGGTAAATGTAAACGCAACTGCGTAAGTTCTAGAAGAAAACATGGATTAATTCTTTATATAACCTGAGAGTGGTGTAAGCTTTTCTAATTATAATAAAAAGTCAAAATAAAAAAGAAAAGATTGGTAAATTAACTACAAAAATGGTTACTTTCTGGGGATACAAAACAAAAAAATAAAAGCCGTAAGAAATGTTAAAAGACAAATGACAAATTGGAATAAATTACAACCTATATGACAGACAAATGGCTAATATTCCTCATATACAAATAAGAACATCTACAATTAAGAGAATGAAGAACACACATTCTAGAGAAAAATGGGTAACAGACTGAAATAATTAACAAAAATTGTAATAATGACCCTCAGACATATGAAAAGGCATTCAAATTTTTCCATAGTAAGACAAATACGAATTAAAACTACTGCACTGAGACACCATTTTTCACCATCACATTGGCAAAAATTCAAAATCTTGACAATACCCTCTGTTGTCCAAAGGTGGAGAACTAGGCACTCCCATGTAGGCTGAATGCAACTACAGAACGAAACTTACCTTCATGAAGGGGAACTGATCAATATCTAACAAAAGTACATTCACATTCACCCTTGAATCCTTATTTATTTTAATGGTCAAATTGTTCCAGGTTTGACCGGCGGGAATTTGTTCCAGCTTGCTGCTGTGCCTTTTTGTCATTCTTCCATCCCATTTGGAACACTCCCTTACTTTCTTTCACAAGATATTCAGATAATCTCACATTTCTCCAGTTCTAGGTTCAAAGTCAAGCATTTTCCAAGGAGATCTGGTTCTTCCTCTAAGAATTTGCATTGAAAATATGCCTTCACCAATGCAAAATCATATGAAGGTCACTCAGCGTAGAATAATTTGTAACTTAAAAATATCAGAAACAGGTCTGGTGCAGTGACTCAAGCCTATAATCCCAGCACTTTGGGAGACTGAGGTGAGAGGACTGCCTGAGCCCAAGGGTTCGAGACCAGCCTGGGCAACATGGTAAGACCTCATCTCTACAATAAATCAAAAAATTAGCCAGGCGTGGTAGCATGTTCCTGTAGTTCCAGCTTCTTGGAAGGCTGAGGCGGAAGGATCAACAGAGCACAACAGGTCGAGGCTGCAGTGGCCAGGAGTGTGCCACTGCACCCCAGTCCGGGCAACAGAGTGAGACTCCAACTCAAAAAAAAAATAAAACAAAATACCAAAAACTACCTAAATGAGCAAACATAAGAGAAGCGTTGGGGAAATATGCAACTGTAAAAAAGAGAATAAGAAATGAGTGATTTCCAGCATGCACAGGATTTCACTTTAATAAAAGGATCAAAGAGGCAGCTGTTAAAATGGAAAGGGACCTAGATCTTAGACAAAGAGATGGTCATCGTGGCTGACTTTAATTGGCCAGATAATATCAAAGACCAGATTCACTTTCTCCCGCATGTCCCCACCACAATCAAAACCTAGCTCACACCTGGTAAAATATAAAAGCTACCTGAAACTGAAACTCAGCTTAGAACCCAAATCTGCTGAGATTAAAGTCAGCCATTTTGGCAGGATGGAGCCTCAAAATAAAAACCAGGTTAAATGTTAAAATAAAAGTGTTTAAGAGAGTTCCTGAGTTTTTAGATTTGATAGAATGTATTATTTACATTTAACAAACAGTATCTTCCTCTGAACTTGACTCACTGGAAACATATATTTCAATTGCCCAAAAGATTTTACCTAAATATTAGTAGCAAAAAAGAATCTCTCCCTTCAAAGAGAGGATATGTCTGCTGAAAAAAAAAAAAATCAGAATATATCAAAGCACATCCATCCTGAAAACAACAAAAAGCAATTAATTTCACTTATCAACTTCAGTTCATTCAATGCATGAAAGAACAACAAGAAAAATTCCATGACCAGTAAAGCCCTATTAGCTGAACTTCTCATTTCCGCAATCCAATAGTGCCATATGCTGCCTCCTGTGATGGAATTTCTATTTTCTTTGCCTCTTAGAATGATCTGGAAGCCAAAAAATTTCCTACGAGACAATGTAAAACAACCACTCCGCCTGGATCATGCAGTCATTATGCCTTCCTATTCTCAGCTTCCCTGCCTGCTTCTCTCTTCACTTAAGAAGTAGAATTCTTGACAGATGCAAAGCAGTTGTTCCTCTCTGCTTTGCACCCTTCAGCAATGCTCATGGGATGCCCTGAGGGGACACCCTGAAAGTGATTTCATGTCCTGTAGGAAGCCAAGGGCTTCCTCAGCAGTCACAGTAAGGCTGCTATCACACCCTAGGTTGCAAATGACTTATTGTCTATTCTCTGAAAAGTTAAGGCTTTTAAATTACTACTGTCTTGGTTATAATAATATAACTTTTTAAGAAGTGCCTTATAGTGCAGTAAATCATTTTTATACATAATCTCATTTTATCCTCACAGTTTAGTGTCCTCATTAGAAAATAAATTGGCTAAAACCTGTGGCTGGTAACTAGTAAAAAACTCAAAGCCTAACCTTCTTGTGCCCTATCTTGTGTTATTGCACCTCGACGTGAATTTAAACATATGGTATGATGGTTAATTTTATGTGTCATCTTTGAACATGCGGTGGGGTGACTAGATACTTCATCAAACATTATTCTAGATGTTTCTGTGAGGGTGTTTCTGGATGAGATAAACATTTAAATCAACAGATTGAGTAAAACGGATTGCCTTTTTTTTATGAAAGAGTACAGTAGTATTTAATTTCTTTTTAAAATGATAATCCAGTAATAACACATAAGGATGCCTTTGGTATTAAAAAACTACATAAATATCCTTTCATCTGGTAAGTCTTATTAAGCCCATGGTATTGGGGCAAAAGTTAGGACACAAAGAAGATATAAATATGGGTGGTAATACTGAATAATATCTCTTATAGTCATATGAAGGCCATTCAGAAACAAAAAGGCTGACCTTTCTGCAAATTAAGGGGAATTCCTCTCTCCTGATTGCCTTTGAGTTAGTTTTTGGTTTTTTTTTATTCCTGCCTCAAACCTTAGTTGAAACATTGGATCTTCCTTGGTTGCAAACTTGCTGGCCTTTGGACTAGAACTTACACCACGTGCTCGCTGGATCCCAGGCCTTTGAACTTGAATGGGAACTATGCCATTGGCTTTCCTGGGTCTCCAGCTTGCTGATTCACCCTGCAAATCTTGGGACTTGTCAGCCCCATAATCACATGAGCCATATTTTGTGAAAGTTGTAACCCCTTATCCACGGCCTTCCCTAGTTCTGGGATTTAGGATTTCAAGCCTCCTGTATCTAACTGATCGAGAGAGGCCAATGTACCTTATATCAGTGTTCTAGAAGCAGAATCAACTGCTTAGCTACCTTAGGATAGGAAAGATTCCAACATGCTCTGGGTTTGCCTCTAATTTATTGAATTATGCCTTCATATTAGCCCAACAGAATTCATGTCATCTTGTAAATTTATTTGATTTTACATGTCATTTTCCCCTTCGTAATGGGAAATACCATAACACCACATAGTAGTGAAAAGAGCTACAGAGCCTGAAAAACCTAGTTTTAATATCAACCTCCCCCACTTATCGCTATGTGAACTTGGTAGGACCCTCTAATTGAGCATCAGTCTCCTCCAACGTATAATAGTGTTAAGTATGTCTCCTTTGCTGAACTGTGAAAAGTGGAATAACTAAGGCAAAAAGCCTGGAACACGAAAGAAACAAAATGAACATTCGTTTCTTTCCTTTCGCCTTAGTAGTTTTGAGTGAGAGCGAGGCAAGGTCATTGTTTTAAAGATATCCAATAGTTTAATTACTTTTGAATTAAGTTTTAACAGTACCTTGGATTTGAAAATTAAAAAACAGGAAAGCTGAGGTTATTTTTGTCAGTGTTATCATTTCTTATTAACACTACTCTTCCGCCTTCGATGCAAATTAGAAAGAACAACTTTCAGTTTGATTTTTTTTTCTTATCCCCTACTTATCATTAAGAGATCTCATGTTTACTGTTCTAATGTGATGCAGATTTTATTGGTAACCATGTTCAATGAGAATTGTTCTCCATTTTCTTAGTATATAAAACAATATGATCCCTTTGTATTGTTTAAAGTTGAAGTCCTTGTCATGTATTTGTGGCATGCTTTTCTACCTCTTAGACCTTGACTGGAATAAGTGTGAAAACATTCCTTTTTTAAGAAGAGACTATACTCCATGGGAGAATGGTTTAGAGTTTATTCAGTTTAAAAGTCTATTAAGAGAGGAATTTGTAGTTGAGAGTTTTGGGGCTTCAGGAAATTCTTAGGAGTGTACACCCACACCCATTCATATTAAACAATTTTTCTTTTCTCGCTTAATGGCATATAACCATATTCATCACAAAACAATTTAAGTGATATCTTATCATTTGAAATTGGTATTATTTGATCAATGTACACAATCATTCCCAGTTTCCATTGTTTTCTCAATAAAAAGTCTTGGGATCTCCCTGCCACAAGAGAGACTCAAGTGATGGGGTGCTCTGAGACATCATTTCTGAAGGCTGGCCAGCTAGAAGGAAAAGAGTTCTTTTTAAATTGCCAACCTTTGCTCCCTGGAGTATGAAGGTAAATACTGGGTTTTCCAGGGTTGAGCATAGATACCCTCTGGTCTGAGAAGAATCCCTTGGCAGAGCCATCCTGGCAATTGAGAGATAAGTCAAGTGTCAAATCACTGTCCACGGGAGAATCCCAAGCACTCATGAATAAATCCAAATGCAAATGATCCAACTTGAACAGAAGTATTCTGATTAATGATGCAAAATTATGCAAATAACACATTGAGAGATCGAATGGATTTCTATAGAAAATGTATTTGTATGTTAGGGTAGTTTTCAGTCCATTTATGAGGACTAGATAGAGGAAGAAGAGAAGAAATAAAAGAAAGTGACCTTTGAGTATTGATTGGACTTTGGGGATGTCTAATGTCCAAGAGTAAAACTCTCTTATTAATTATGTAATTGATTCTCTAATGATATCCTGAAATTCCATTCAGTCTGCTTTGGTCTAGCACTGATGTAGAATAAAGGAAAAGGATTTCTGTTTACTGCAAGAAATGGAGACCAGGGAAAAGTGGCTCAGTGAATAGAAGCTCACTCTTTCATGTGACAAAAAGAAAGAAGAAAAGATATTCGTGATATTCGTTCATCCAAAAAAAAAAAAAAAGAGGAAGGAGAGTAATAGACACAGCAAGTCTACTGGGTCACATAGGACCAAGACTATTTCCATCTTTATTTTCTGCCTTACTTAGTTCTTGGCTTCTAGCCTCAAGTTTGCCCCCATAGTCACAAGATGGCTGCTAGCAATCCAGGTGTAACTTTGCATTCCAAGTAAGAAGAGGAAAACCAAGCAGCAAAAAGGGAAAACTTCCCAAGTAAGTCAATTGCCTTTATGTACTTCCCCACAAGCTCCACCCAAGGACTGTTATCTACATCTCATTGGCCATCCCAGCTACCAGACGTGGGGTGGAGGAGCTAAGAAATAGCGCTTTAGCTGGATACATTATGTTCCCAAATCAATCAGTCTTCTGTTAAATAGAAAAAGGGAGAATTGATATGGAGTAAGCAACAATTTCTTCCTTGGTTGTGCCCATTCCTCACAGCATGGAGAAAAGAGGATAGAAGCCCCAGATAGTCTCAGAGCAAAGAGAACAGGGAGTTTCCTAAGAAGCTAGGAAAATCTCAAGACTTCTACAAGCCATTATTCACCACATGCATTGGACTCAATCTCAGTTACATGCAGATGTTCAAGACTTCTAACTCCCTTCCCCTTTTTAAATTACAAACTCCATTCTGTCAGATAGGATGCCCTTAATTGCAATCACTGCGTATACTCTCTTTTCCTCAAGTTAGCTTCTAAGATCCAACAAGGAGACCTACAAGCACACTCGTATTAAAACGTGCCAAGTGCTTTAATCAGGGCAATCACAAACTGCTAAGAATGAGGGGAAAGCATCTGACCCATCTTTAGGAGGTCAGGGAGATTCGGAGTGGCCATTAATTTTTCTTATAAACTAATGTTCAATATTCTTTTCACCTATAAATATCTGAATCTATGATCTCACAACCCCCAATGCAAGAACATTTAAATATTTAGAACAAATTTTTTTTTTCTTTCTTCAGTTGAGCAGTTTTTCTAAGTTGGGTTGCATTACTTAAGAAAATGCTTACTCAAAATAGGTCCTATTGCAATGTGTCACCAGGCTCTGATTTCTGTCTGGCAGATAAGCTTTGGCTGGTAGGATGGCTTTTGCAAGCACAGCTGCAACAATGTCTTACATTTATTTAGTGCTTTTTCGGTTTCATCATCTATGTTCACGCTCTATGCACACAAAAACCATGCAAAGGTGACAAGAAAAATACCTGTACTCTATTTTACAGTTCTGCCAAATGCAACAAACATACACTGATTAAGCAATTTATTCAAAGTCAAAAATACATAGTTGATAATATATTCAGATTTTCGAGTTTTGTGATAAGGGAGCTACAGAAACATATAAAAGTGACATGGTGTACAGTTAAGGGCAATTATCCTGGAGCCAGAATGCCTGGGTGCATGACACTACCATTTACTAGCTGAGTGACCTTGTACAAATTACTTAACCTCTCTGATTCCATTTCCTGATCTGTGAAATCAGGATTGCAATAATACCTTCCTCACAGGGCTATGTTATCAGGATCAAATAAATGTACATCTGTAGACGAATGCCTGGGAGAGGGTAAATGTTATATACATATTTGCTATTATTCATTTGCATTGAAGAGAATAGATTTCACTTTCTTTACTTTTTCTTTCATCTCCCTCTACAAGTACGCTAGAAGGAAGCAGTTGGTATAAACTATTGGCTTATTTTATTGGTTAACCCCTGGCATATTCTAAGAAATAGATTTGATCAAGGCATCTCAAAGCAATAGAAACGTAATATATGAATATTCAAGGAAGTAAGGAAATAAGAAACCTTCCCATAAATGTGCTACCTGATGTCATGAAGAACTAGAAAACCATTGAAGATAGAGCAGGAGCCAGGAGCCCACAAACCCTGCTCCTACCGCAGCAGTAAATTCCACCGGCTGGGCCGGTGGCTCAGCCTGTAATCCCAGCACTTTGGGAGGCCGAGGCGAGTGGCAATCCTGAGCCCGCAGGTTCGAGACCAGCCCGGACAAATTGGCGAGACTTCGTCTCTACAATAAATCCAAAATTAGCCGGGGCGTGGTAGCATGCGCTTGGAGATCCAGCTACTTGGAAGACTGAGGCGGAAGGATCGCCGGAGCCCAGCAGGTCGATGCTGGAGTGGCCGTGAGTGTGCCACTGCACTCCAACCTGGGTGACAGAGTGAGGTCCCAATCCCCCCCCCAAAAAAAATTTCACCAACCCCATGACCCAACTTCTTCCTGTGCGTGGACTCCCACTTCTTGCAGCTGGCGCTGCTTTAACTTTGCTGTTTTAAAATTGCTACACTCTCTTGGGTCGCACATGGCAAGGTTCAAAGAAAGGAAAACTGATTTAACTTATCGATCACTATCCAGTGCAGAGCAAGCATTCCGCTGGTGGACTTCTCACACCGAACGTCCTCACCTTTCATTTTAGTATGTCTGCACCAGGACGGACCCAGGCTCCTAGTCCACAGAATGGTAACCAAGGCATCCAGGTTATGTCACAAAGCACAGCATATTTTGAGGAAAGAAATCCCTTCTGCAGCAGCTTTTTATTAGAAAAGAGCTGTGGTAACTGCCAAGCACTTTGAGACGTCATTGTTCCCATGTACTCCTATTACATGCTGTTCTTTGGTTTTATTTTTGTTTTGTTTTCTACAATTGTTATTTGCCAATCTGTTCCCATTAAGTAGCTCAATGACTCAACATATCAAAGATCCTAAGAACTGTCATTCTAAAAGGCTCTAACTGGTTTTATAGCATAATGTTAACAAAAGAGAAACTCCAGGGTTAGGCTCTTGGAGGAAAACTGCCAGAAAAGCCATCTTCTACTGAACTTTGCCTGTTAAGGATCCGGGATTGTATTTTTTCCACCTTCATGTCCATCCTTTAAAGACAAACAATAGATGCTACAGCACATCACTTCTTTTTCACAGACTGAAAGATACCCTTAAACTTTTTTTTTTCATCAAAAGAAAAGAGGTCTTTTCTTCATGGAGTGAAAAAAACTACTCTTATTGTAAGAGCCTTTATCTTAAAGCAACATAGGGTGTGAAATACAGAGAAGCCAGTTGTCTCTGGGCTGTTCAAAAATTGAAACATTTTCAATATTCTAGGTCTATCCAAGATGCTCTTATCATTATGTTTAAATCTTGACCCCCCCCAAAAAATCACAAGTATTTAACAGAGCTTAAGTGATTTTTGTCAAAATATTAAGCCACTTCACTACCTATTTAGGGAATAAATTTTATAAAACTTCATTCTTGCATCCATCCTTAGAAATCAGACCATAGAAATTGAAGATTCACCCCATCCTCTCCTTCCCCCCAGTCTAAAGGGACTTTTCTCCAGTATGAAGGAACTACATCATGAGTTTGGATATCTGGTCAAAGAACATATAAATTAGGAATGTTTAGATTTTTCCCTGAATGTTCAGCCATTCATGGTACAAATGACAGGAAGGAGTCTAATTTTAAAATTTATTAAACCTGTCTGAAGATGGTTCACCTTTGTGTTTGTTAAGAATTTTAGTTGCAAATGCCAGAAACAAATCGACTATAACAGAGCTTAAGAAAAAACAGAAATTTAATAGAAGAAAATTGGGTTATTTCCAAAGGAAATACTTCGATAATGAAATGGGGAGATAGTTGTCTCAGGGTGGCAGAAAACAGGAACTGACAAATTATTATAAACAAATTATTAAACAAGATTGTGTATTTTCCTCTAAGCAAATAAAAAAAATGCACCAATGCCTATAAACACTGACATATTATTGTAATTCAAAAATATCAACAGAATGTTCAAATCCATATCCAACCCTTGGTCCTCTTCCATGTTTCTGTATCCTTATCTGCTTAACCAGCTACTTCAAACTTAGACACCTCAATTCATCCCTAGAGTTCATGGTCACGTCAGGATTTTAACCTCTATTTATTTTACCCAGCTGCACCGTCTGTACCTGCTTCTTTGTGGTAAGAACCAGGAAAAACAAAGTGTTTTTTCAATGGTTTTCTGTCTTTGCAAAGAAACAAGGTGGGCCGCTTTAGGTTACTTTCCAAAAGAAAAAACAAAATTGGTGAGAGTTTTAATCTTTAAAATGAAGCACATTTGAAGATCAATTGATCCCAAGTTTGTAAAGTGAGATTTTTAAAAACCCAGATTTTTCATAGCGACCAGTAGGTTGTAAGCCCAAGTGGGCAAAATTTCTCTCTTGATTTTCCAATAGGTTTAATCTAACTTAATGTTCATATGTAGCTACATTGTTTTGTTTTTTGGGACGAGGCACAGAGGAAAGAAAAAAAAATTATCATGGCAAAATACACTTAAGATAAAATGTACTATGTTAACTCTCCTTAGGCATAGAGCTTAGGAGGACTAACTAAGTCCATGTAGTGGTGCACTCACACTGTGCAGCTATCACCACCATCTATCTCAGAAAAATAAAGAAACTTCATGTCTGATGAAATCTGACCCTCTACTAAAAGATGTCTTTCTGATATTGCATTTACTGGGAGAAAACAAGACCAGCTGTAGAGAGAGTCACCCTTCTGCTCTTCTCCAAAATGGCGCTTGGCACTAGAGACGAAAACCCATTCTGGTCAGACCGTTATCCTGCTCCATGATTATACTGGAAATCACACTGCCAACCTTTTGAAAGCACTAAATGCTTTAAGGGATGCATGCCTTCTCCCCCTTCAGGTTTCCACCAATACATGACAGTTAATTACAATTTTATGTTGCCTCTGACAGGCTGCACTGTTGGGCAGGTTTCCACACAAAGTCTTAATGGGAAAAGAAATGAAGCAAAGGCATCAATTACAAGGATAGATGATGCCCTCTTCATGCAGTGGGAATTACCTTCTGAATCTAAAAGGCACTCAATGCAGAAGCATGAGGAATCACAAAGAGATAATTGATCCATCTTTCCTCTGCATTTTAAAACATACATAATTGTTTCTTGGTTGACTGAATTTAGCAATCTCTCTTGTCAAGTAAATGTCCAAGCTGTCTTTTGGAAATTAAACCAAGGAAATTAACATTCTGCAAAGTTTTTACTGCAATGCATTTCATACTCGATAGCCCACAGATTTAACCTGCTTGGGTGATGACAATGTCTTAGCCTACAGTGCTCACTAGAGATAATATATTATAATCATTATCATGCCAAAATACTAAAAACCATATTGTGTAAACTTCCTTCAGTTTTCCCTATAATATAATGAGAAAATGGCGTGACAACCTTTATGAAAATATTATCCTGTTTGCTATCCAGTTCCTGATAAAACGGAATAATATTCAGAGACACAGAAATAATTACAGAGATCAAAAAGCTGAGTAAGATGGGAGAAGGAAGGAGGAAACTTTTCTCTATGCTTTTGTTTTCTGACTGGAGGTTTTAGTTTTTTTCTTAAGCTAACATGTTGGTTCCAACAATGTGTACCCAAATGTTGATTATCACCATTTCAAAATTCTGGCATCATCCCAATGGCTTTTGTTACTTTCACAAACAGCAGCTAAAGCTATTACAGCCACGGATTTCAACAAGGTGAACTTGCAGAAACAATAGAAAATAATTTACAAGATTGTGCATGGATTTCCCCAAGAACATAGCACCCCACAGAAGAGAGAGTAGTCGGAAAAGGCCGTTTGTGTTTAAACCTTGGGACTTTTCTTTTTGTTACTACAAAGATGCATTTTTAGGATTGCACACCCATCACGAGCCCCACAGAACTAAAGGACACTGGAGTCAGACTAGGTCAGAATAGGTTGGCCCTAAATCCCTGGTGAGAAAATTGAAACCTACAACGTGAAGAGTGACCTAGCTAGGTCACATCCAGCAAGAATGAGGACGGCAGAATTCTAGTCCCTTCTATGAGTTCTTTCGCACAGGCCGTTTCTCCATGTCACATATTTTGACTGAGGTTTCCAGTGTTCCCCCTCAAACGCCAACATTCAGGCTGGGTCAGTGCTAAACAAGCTAGTGCAACTCACTCAGAGGTGAGTTAAAATCACCAGCCAGACTCAGTCACTACAACCTGTCATTCTGACCCATTGCAAAGCAAGCTGGGACTAAAGAAAGGCTTGAAGGGTGGAGCTAATGGTGAAAGTGAGCTCAGGACCAGGTTTATGGCAAATATAAAGCCTCAGACCTGGCCAGGCTCGGTGGCTCAGCCTGTAATTCCAGCACTTTGGGAGGCCGAGGTGTGAGTGGTTTCCTGAACCTGTGGGTTCGAGACCCTCCTGGGCCACTTGGCTATACCTTATCTCTACAATAAATCAAAAAAATTAGCCAGGCGTGGTAGCGTGTGTCTATAGTTCCAGCTACTTGGAAGGCTGAGGCGGAAGGATCACCGGAGCCCAGCAGGTCGCACTGCATTCCAGTCTGGGCAACTGAGCGAGACTCCAACTCAAAAGA
>CAUYQG010052804.1:0-33928 GCA_963574415.1 Tarsius wallacei
CTGGAGTTGGGTGGTATCTCAGTGTGGTTTTGGTTTGCATTCACTAATGATTAGTGAGGCTGAGCATAAGAAGAAGAAATAAACAGGACCCCTACCTACCACCATACACAAAGATCAACTCTAAATGAATCAAAGTCCTAAAAGTAAAACCTCAAACTTTAATAATCTTAGAAAACACAGGAGACACCCTTAGGGAAATCAGAATAGGCAACCAATTCCTGATCAAAATCTCAGATGTCCAGGCCATAAGAGATACAATAGGCAAGTGGAACCTCATCAAACTGAAAAACTTCTGCAAAGCAAAATGAAACATCAAGAGAGCAGGGAGACAGCCCACAGAATGTAGGGCCTTCTTACAGAAGCCTATACCCAGGATCTACAAGGAACCCCAAAAGGGTGCCAAAAGGCATGAAAAAACCCAAAATCTCTTAAAAGATTGGCAAAAGACATGAATAGACACTTCTCAAAATAAGATATATGAGCAGCCAACAGACACATAAAAAAATGCTCAGCCTCACTAATCATTAGTGAATGCAAACCAAAACCACACTGAGATACCACCCAACTCCAGAAAGAATGGCCATCATTAATACAACAACAACAAAAACAACAGATCCTTACAAGGATGTAGAGAAAAGGGAACATTCCTACATTGTTAGTCAGAGAGAAAACTAATTAATGCTTTATGGAAATTTTGCTTTCAGAATTTCCATTTAGTTTGACTGGTCTATGTGCCTGTTCTTGTACCAGTGGTAGGCTGTTTTGATTATTGTTGCCTTATAATAAAATTTAAAGTCTGGAAGTATAATACCTCCCATTTTGTTTCTTTTGCTTAGGCTTGTTTTGGCTATTCATAATCATTTTTGTTTCCATATGTATTTCTGTATTGTTGAATTCAGGTCTGAGAAAAATGACCATCATAGTTTAATGGGTATTGCACTGAATCTGTATATTGCCTTTTGTAGGATAAAAATCTTAACAATGTTGATTCTTCCAGTCCCTGAGCATAGAATATATTTCCAATTGTTTGCGTCTTCTTTGATTTCTTTGAGCATTGTTTTGTAGTTTTTGTTATAAAGTTCTTTCACTTATCTGGTTATAAAGATGCCAAAGTATTTACTTTTGTGTATGTGTGTGTGCGTGTGTGTGTGTCTATTGTAAATGGAACTGTACTTTTTATTTGGTTCTCTGACTGTTTGTTGTTGGTGTATAAAAATGCAACTGTTTTTTGCACATTACTTTTATACCCTGAGACTTTGCCAAAATCCTTTGTCAATGCAAGGAGGTTTTTGACAGATTCCCTTGGATTTTCCAGGTATAGGATTATATCATCTGCAAAGAGGGATAGCTTAACTTCCTCTTTTCCTATTTGGATGCCCCTGATATCCTTCTCTTGTCTGATTGCCCTAGCTAGGACATCTAACACTATATTAAACAAGAGGGACAGTCAACAGCCTTGTCTTTTTCCAGTTTTCAGGGGAAATGCTTCCAATTTCTGTCCATTTAGCAATATGTTGGCTGTGTGTTTATCATAGGTGGCTTTTGCTATTTTGAGGTATGATTCTTCTATAACTAGGTGTTCATGGGTTTTTATAAAGAATGATAATGGATTTTGTCAAAAGTCTTTTCTGTATCTAATGACATAATAATGTGGTTATTACATCTGTTGATATACTTAATTATATTTATGGTCATGTAGATGTTAAACCATTCCTGAATCCCAGGGATGAAGCCTACTTGGTCATGGAGGATAATTTTTGAGATGTGTTGTTGAATCCAATTTGTTAGAATCTTGTTGTGAATTTTTGCATCTGCGTTCATGTTCATCAGGGATATTGGCCTGTAGTTCTCTTTCTTTGCTGAATTTAGATATTTCCTGGTTTGGGTATTAGTGTGATTTTAGCTTCATAAAATGATTTGGCAAGAGTTTCATCTTTCTCGATGGTCTACAATACTTTAAATAGGATTGGTATCAAGTCTTTGTAAGTTTTGTAGAATTCCACTGGGATGCCATCAAGTACAAGGCATTTTTTTGTAGGTAGTTTTATTATGACAGAGTCAATTCCTGGATTGTTACTGATCTAATTAGGATATGTTTCTTAATGTTTTAAACTTGGGAGGTTGTGTAATGTCAGTAATTCTTCCATTTTATTTAGGTTTTCAAATTTGTTTCCATACAGGTGTGCATAGTAATCTCTGATGATCTTTTGTATTTCTTCAGAGTTGGTTGTTACTTGACCTTTTACATGTCTGATGTGTTTATTTGGACTTCTTTTCTCTTTTTTCTTTGTTAATCTGGCTGGGAGTCTGTCGATCTTAATTATCCTTTCAAAGAACCAGCTTTTTGTTTTATTGAATTTTCTATTATATCATGCCTTCTATGTCCTGTATTGAGGCTTTTATTTGGTGATCTGGATTCTTCTGTTGAAGTTTCAGTTTTGGTGGTCCTACCTTTTTAGCTTAAGCAATTTGTTAGGCTATTAACTTGTGATCTTCTATTTTGCTGATGTGTGTTCATAGAGATATAAATTCCCCCCTTAGTACTGATTTCATGGCATCCCAGAGGTTTTGATAAGATGTATCTGTTTTCATTTGTTTCCATGAATTTTTAAATTTATTTTATGATTTCTGTGTTGACTCAGGAGTTTTTCTGCATTGTGCTGTTTAGTGTTCATATCTTTGTGTACTTTGAGAATATTTTGTTGGTGGCAATATTTATTTTTATTACACTGTGGTCTGAGAAGGTGCATAGTAGTATTTTGATCTTATGGAATTTTGTTATGCTTGATTTATGGCGGAGGATGTGGTCAATCTTGGAGTATGTTCCATATGGTGATGAATAAAATGTATAATCCATGGTTGTTGGGTGGAGTGTTCTGTAGGTATCTATCTACCTATCTATCTATCTATTTATTTATTTATTTGAGTTAGAGTCACACTCTTTTGCCCAGACTGGAGTGCAGTGGCATGCTCATGGCCACTGCAGCCTCAACCTGTTGGGGTCCAATGATCCTTCCACCTCAGCCTTCCAAGTGCCTGTAACTACCTACTCACACTACCACACCCAGCTAGTTTTTGATTTATTGTAGAGATGATTTTGCCAAGTTGTGTGGGCAGGGTCAAACCCATGGGCTCAAGCAATCCACTTGCCTCGGCCTCCCAAAGTACTGGGATTACAGGCTAAGCCATGAAGCCTGTCCTGTAGGTATCTATTAATCCATTTGACCAAGCGTCAAGTTAAAGTTCAGGATCTCCTTATTGATTTTTTGCCTCAAATATCTCTCTTGGGTTGCTAGTGAAATATTTAAGTCCCCAGGTGTGATAGTGCTAAAGTAAATATCCTTTTTTAATTTACTTAGTAGTTGTTTTATAAATCCAGGCATTCATGTTGGATGAACATATACTTAGGATGGCTATTTCTTGTTCATAGATTGGACCTTTTATCATTATGTAATGTACCTTATCTTTTTAAATATTTGATAGCTTGAAAGTTGTTTTGTTTGATATTAAAAATTATAACTCTTGCCTTCCTTTTGTTTTCCGTTTGCCTGAAATTTTATTTTCCATCCTTTAACTTTGAATCTGTAGGTGTCCTTTGTAGTGAGGTGTGTTTCCTGGAGGTAGCATATAGTTGGGTCTTGTTGTTTTTATCCAGTTTACCACCCCATGTCTTTTCAGTGGTGCATTTAATCCATTGACATCCTGGCTGATTATTTTAATGTGAGAGTTTATCCTTGTCATGAGGCTTTTATAAGACTGTTTTGTTATCTTTTGGGTTGATATACATTTGTGTTTTCAATTTTACGGTCATGAGGTTTTCTTGTGTTGATTCTGTTTTCCTGCATGTTGGGGAAGTGCATCATTGTTCTTTCTTTTTTTCTTCTGTGCTTAATACCTTCTTGAACATCTCCTGTGAAGCTGATCTGCAAGCTGCTTAATCTCTTAAGGACTGGATGACTGGGAAGGATCTTACTTCTCTATCACCCGATGGAGCTGACTTTGACTGGGTAGGAAATTCTTGGTTGAAATTGTTTATCATGGAGTACTTTGAAAATTGGACTCCAGTTCCTGTTAGCTGGTAGTGTTTCTGGAGATAAATCAGCTGCTATTCTGATTGGTCTTCCCCAGCAGGTAGTCTGATCTTTCTTTCTCACTGCCTTTAGGAATTTTTCTTTCATACCTACATTTTATAGGCAAAACTATGTGTCTAAGGGTTGGTTCTCTCTTTTGATTTCTTGCAGGCATTCTCTGAATCTCTTGTGTTTGGATGGTCACATCTCTGGTGAGATGGAGAAAGTATTCCTGATTAACCTCCTGGAATATGAGTTCCATGGTGTTCTCAGTTTCCCTTTCTTCTTTGGGGGTACTAATCAGGCATATATTTGGTCTCTTGATATAATTGCACATTTCTTGGAGACTTTGTTCTTTTTTTGCATTTTCTTCCTATGTTTTTGATAGATCAGGTGAATTACATGTTTTGGCCTTCATGCTCTGAGGTTCTTTCTACTTGGTTGATTCAGCTTTCTATGTTTGCCATCTTGTTATTTATTTCCTGGGTGAAGTCTTTATGGCCAAAATCCCTTTACATATTATTTCAATGTTGCATCTTGTCTTTCTTCAATTTTTTTCACTATTTCCATCCATTCCCTAACTCCTGTTGTATTTTGGAACCAATTGTTGGTGGTTTCCATTGTTTGGGCTCTGGCATCTGTTTTTTTTTTCTCCAGGGTTGCCTCTTTGAAATACTAAAAGTTACCTGTATTCTTCCATTGATTTTTCCTCATTTGTGACAAATTTCTTTCTTTTCTTTTTAATTCCTTTATTCAGTGGTAGTGGATGGGGTGTTAACTTCTTTTGTTTGCTGTGGTCTCCCCTGATCAGAACCTCTGAATTTGTTCTGTTTTGAAACAGGAATAGGGGTGGGAAGCATTCCTCTTTCTTTTAGTTTTGAGAGTTGAGTAAGGTGGAGGATGGGAAGCAAGGATTCAGAAACTTCTTGCAATTTACAGTGTTCACTGAACTGGTGTATGAGCCTCCGGAGACCCACTACCCACCCCAATTTATATGACAATTCAATAGGTACATGTGTGCACCCCCTGAGTCTAGGATAAAGTAACAATAATGAGAACAAAGAAAAGTAGAAAAAAATAGAAGGGAAAAAAATGTGTGAACCCCCTGAGCCTAATAAAAAGTAACAGTAATGAGAACAGAGGAAAGTAGAGTAAAATAGAATGGACAAAAATAATAAAAAATAAAAAAGTAAAATAAACCACAAAAAGGAACAAAAACCCATAACAAGAAAACACAAAACAAACAAAAACCAAAACAAACAGAAAAGAGAATGCAAAAAAACACACCAAAAAAAAAAAGCCTGGAAAAACTAAACACACACAACAAAAATGAAAGAGAAAAAAGAAAAAAAACAGGGGATGAACATTAAACCCTCACACACATTCACACACACACTGAACCAAAATAAAAGAAGTACAAAAGGGGGAGGAGCTTAAGATGGCGGTTGACAGGTCATGCTGTAGAAACCTCCATGGAGGCAACTGACTGATAGAGACTCTCCACGTGAGTAGGCGGCCACTGGTGGAAGCGTGAAAGGCCATCTGAGGGGATACACAGCTGCATCCAGCTGGGTTCCCCCTCTGAGGGTGACTGCAGGCTCCCACCACCCTGAGATTGAAGCTCAGATCCCAAGAACACCACAGAAACATCTGCTGCAAGAACGTGCTTCAGAATAGCCTGCTGAATTCAGCTGATTCCCAGCACCTGGCACCCGGTGCACTCCATTGCCTGGCATACCAGACTGGCTAGACCCCAGGATTTGATTTTTGGAGAGACAGCATTGGGGGAATCCAGAGAGATGCCTGATGAGGAGCCACCCACCGCAGCCATTTTCCAGGCAGAAATCTGCATTGCTCCACCCAGCTCACCCCAGCCTCCAAACTGTTACCTAAGCAACACAGAAACAATCACCCCAGGGACTCCCTTACCATTGAAATAGGAGAGAGACCTAACAAGGCACTGGAAAGAGCTGCTAATGCAACCCAGAGAGCTGATCTCTGTGAATGGCAGATCAACTACTCAGGGCTGGATTGTGGTCCAGAGGAAATATCCTGAGAGCACAAATTTCAGAGGGACCTGAGAGTGGTGAGTTCCAGGCGCCCCACCCCCTACCCTGATTCAACCATGGGACAAAAGGTGTGGCCAGAAAAGGATGAGGAAGAACTCCACAGATATCAGTGATGAGTCCTGGCTGACACAATCCCCCTCCTCTCCAACAATCCTCTGATTGTCAGACCCAAATAGCTGGGCCACGACTTATTGGGACAAACCCAGATGGAGGCTGGACATCAGTCACAATAGGAGAACTCCATTCCAGGATAGGCCTGGCTGGGGCAACCACATGAGAGTTCATACCTGGGGAAGAGACTATCATGTTCAAACCCACCAGAGATCTCCCTGACCATAGGAGAGCAGGAGGGGAGGACTGCAGCCCCACCCACCTCAATGCCTCTCCACCTTCCCTGCTCCACTCCCTGAAAAGAGAGTGAAAGAGGTGGCTCTGCAGGAGAGATCTGATTAAAGGAACAACTACAGAGTCTGTCACAAGAGGACAGGGTGTTTTGACTTGGTTTCATTTTTTTGTTTTGTTCTTTTAAATTATCAATTATTTTTTAATTTTAAAAATTTTCCGGCCAGACTTGGTAGCTCAGACTGTAATCCCAGTGCTTTGGGAGGCCAAGGTGAGTGAATTGCCTCAGCCTGCGGGTTTGAGACCCACCCGGCCAACATGGCGAGACCTCATCTCTACAATAAATCAAAAATTAGCCAGGAATGGTAGCGTGCACCTGCAGTTCCAGCTACTAGAAAGGCTGAGGTGGAAGGATTGCTGAAGCCCAGCAGGTCAAGACTGCAGTGACCGGGAGTGTGCCACTACACTCCAGTCTGGGTGATAGAGTGAGACTCCAACTCAAAAAAATATATATTCCGGCTGTTTGTTAATTTATCTATTTTAAAAATATTTTTCCATTGTGCATGAATGTGTATGTGAGGCTTTGAACTGCATCTCCTCCCCAATTTTTTTTCTTTCTTTTCTTTTTCTGTTTCTTTCTGCTTTTATTTGTCATTCTCTGTTTATGTGTGCATGTGAATGATTGAGTGTTCATCTTTTGATTTTGCTGTTGGTTTTTTCTCTTTTGTTCTTCTGAAAATCTTTTTATATTCATTTTTTACAATATAAGAGGTGTATCAATATATGTGTGAGGAATGAAGTTCACCCCACCTTTTTTCCTCTCTCTTTTTTTCTTTTCTCTTATTCTTCCCCCTTTGGTCTTTTTGTCTTTCTTCTCTATTTACTTTGTACTGGGCATGTGTGTGTGTGTTTAGTTTTCTTGGTATGTTTCTGTTGTGTTTTCTTTTGTCTCACTTTGTTATTATTGCAGATGGTTTTGTGGGGTGGGTAGGTTTCTGCTTTGTATCATGATATAGAATTGTGATGGGGAGTGGATCTCAAGGAAAACTTACCACAGAAAGTGAACATTTTAAGTTGCAAGTAGCATCTGACTCCTAGCACACCATCCCCTACTTTACTTGGATTACAAAAGCTACAAGAGACAGCAAAGCTTCCCATTCACCATCCTATTTCAAAATAGAACAAATCCAGAGCCCAGATCAGGGAAGAAGAGAAGACTGAGCAAATGCCAAAGGGAAAGCCTCTCCCACTGACAGTGAATAACACTAAAGAGAAAAAAAACAACAACAAGATATCTGTCACAAATGAGGAAAGGTCAAAGGAAGATCTCAGGCAATTCCAAGTCTACCAAAGACAAAACTGAGAAATCAGACCTTGGTGCCCAAACAATGAAAGTCACCAAAGACTGGCCCCAGAATAGGACAGGGATCAGGGAATGGTTAGAAAGAGTGAACAGGACTCAAGAAAGACAAGATGCAACACTGAAAGAACTTGCAACAGATATTCTGGCAATAAAAAACTTCATCCAGGAAATAAATAGCAAGATGACAAGCATGAAAAGCAGAATCAATCTAGCTGAAGAAAGACTTTCAGAACTTGAAGACCAGAACATGGAATTAACTCATTTACTCGCTCAAACGAGCAACTTTCCCTCCCTTATATTTTTCATTTTTCTTCACCAAAGTCAAAATTTAAATATACTATTCTGAAAATTATCAGACAATATGCCTGATTTTCCCTGTGTCCAAGCTACTTCATAATTATAAGTTATACATTCCCTTAAGTTGCTAGAGTCAAAATCTGTGAGTCTTTATGTTATTGCTTCTACCAAAGGTGATTAACCTGAAAACTGATAAGGAGGAAGAAGTGGATAATTATAATGAAATCAGAAATAATCTCAAACTCCAATAATTATTTATTTATAATTGTTTTTAATACAGGAAATATTATTATAAAATGTTTTAGTCTGTGGGTCATAGTTTTTCTAAGACAAAACTTTAAAAATCATTAGCACAGGGTTTTTAAAGTTTTCTGTCAACCTTCATTTACTATGTATTTATTCAAAAAATATAGTCATTTCTTTCACAATATGTATTTCTTCAAAAAATGTTGAATTTCTTTTATAAGCAAAGCACATAGTATTCAGAAATAAATGCATCTGGTATGTTCCCTATTCTCATGGAAATTAAAGTCTCCTAATGGTGAAGACAGATAGTAGACAAGTAATGTAAATGTAAGCAGAAGTAACAGTAGTAAAAGAAAAGACATTAAATGGTGTCTGCTGTCCAGTTCTTCCCAAGACTGACCCCCCGCCAATATCTGCTAAGGTGAAGGTGCCTATATTGCCTTAACAGCTATTCAGTTTTTCATTATGCTGATGGGAGCACCAGGAAAAATAACAGAAATTTAAAAAAAAAACAGAAAATCTAGATATGCTGATATTTAGAGTAGAAATAGCAGAGCTACTTCTTGGAAGAAAAGAACTGATATCATAAAAGAGGAAACAGCTTTCTATGGGCTGTGCTTTTACCACCATTCCTGGTCATGATGGAAAAATAAGAACTATCAGATTTATTCCCTTGTCATAAACAAATGGACAAAATATATGAAACAATGCCTTTTTTTCTTTCAAAAGAAGGTATTCATGCTTTTGTTTCTTCACAGAATGCTGAATTTCTTTTTCTCTTGTCCAATTCAATTTTTATAGCACTTACACAATCATATTTCATAATGACTTTCTATAAACACTTTTTTTTCTTTTTTTAAAGATGTGGGGTACAACTCAGAGTTAGATATACAAATGTTCATTGTGTGGGTACCCTTAAACAAATTTTTTGACAGGAAACAAAATACAAAAATAAATGAATATTTTGGAGAGAAAATTTCTATAATGTTGTTTTTTTTCTATACGAAAAAGATAGAAAACTATGTTTTTTTTAGTGCAATGTTCTTTTTTTAAATAAAGATGTGGGGTACAATTCAGGGTTATGTATACAAATGTTGATTATATCTACCCTAGTTGATGAGTTGTGCCCCTCTCTCCCCTGGCAGTTTCCCTCAACTGTCAATCTCACTACCCTCCCCTGACAGTTTCCAACTACTACCAATCTCTTTCTTATAGTATTACAATTGTTCAAGGTCCACTTATGAGTGAGAACATGCGGTACTCTCTTCTTTGTTTCTGGGCTACCACTGAGTATGATTGACTCTAAATCCATTCGAGTTGCTGCGAAATCCATATGTTTGTCCTTCTTTATGGCTGTGTAATATTTAATTTTGTATATGTACCACATTTTTCATCCAGTACAGCTTTGATGAGTTGCATGGTTGCTTGGTAGCCTTAAGGCTTGGCCTTTTTTGTATTATAGTTGATAATAGAGATTTGAAAACGAATGTGCAGTACTCACTTGGCCTCAGGCAAAATATTCACCTTATGTTTGTACAAAGAGGGTACATTTACTCTGACAGAAGAAATATTACATAGTTTGGAAGTAATTACAAATTACCAAAGTACAAAGCAGGTATTCTTAGATATTGACGCAGAGCCGTAGAGAAATGATGGGTTTGAGTCAGGGTAGGTAGTGCAGCTTAGGCATAGATAGATAAATTTCTTGTAGGGAGGTTTTAGGATGTGTCTAGACATTATTTCTTATTACATTTTTATTGCAGGCCAGGCTGAAAAAGTGGACTCACCAGTCTAACCCATCTCCTTAACCAATCAAAAGAAAATCTCCTCGGATATAAGAATAGAACAGTCCAAACTTTATGTTTATGGTTAGCATAATAATCACTAGAAATCTTTCAGGTTCCCTATTCAAGATGTAAGACTGAATATCACCCCTTAGCTGACTTAAGTCATAGAAATCATAATAAGACCACCATTTATCTCGTGAACTTGTGAATTGGAAAAGTCTGGCAGGTCTCTTACAAAGGCAGAATATATGTTCTGGAAAATACCACACCTTCTTCCATAAAAGTTGGAGAGATGTCACTCTCTGCAGAGCAGGATTTACCTGGTTCACCCTCTTTGTTATCAGGCCTTTTGTCAAAAGCAAAAATATTTTTCTCTCACCCATGCCAGCTCTGACATATGCCTCTTCTTTATCTAATAAACTTTGCTTTAAAACTTTTCCAAAATTCATTTTAGGATAAAGTCAAAGAGCCCACGAGTTTTGCACAGCACCCTCATCTGGCATCACCAATTGAGGAAGCTAAAATATAATCTACTAGTGACCCAGCTTCCATGGATGTCATATTTCTCAAGAAATTAAGGTTCCTGGTTAAAGAAGGAAATCAATGGCAAACAGGTTGGAACTAGCTCAAGTCCCTTGCTATATTCCAACATCAGATTTATTATCTGCTGGAGATTCAGTTGCCACCATGGGTCAATGAGGATTCACAATCTGATATTATAAACCTGAAACTAAGTGTCCTAAATAAAAGGTCACAGGCTGGTCATATTTAACTAATATAATTTTTTTTTCTCTTCTGTACAATGTTTTAGAAATCAGAAAACTTCTAAAAAAATCTAGATTTCTGTCTTATCTGAAAAGATCAGAAAATCTAGGACACCAAATAAAGGTAGCCAGTCTTCTTTAAATGGCGCAAGGACTCCCCAGTCCCTTTAGTGCCCTATTTCTCTACACTGGTGCATCCTGTTTGGCAAACATCACTCCTCTGTTTCCCTGCAAATAACTCCAGCTTACTTTAAGGTAGCAACGAGCCCATCCCCCAGCAAAATACTACTTTTGAAAACATAATTTAGCAGCTAAGGGTGGTCATTTGACAGTGTTCTGGTCAATTAAACTTAAGAGGATGACTTCAGAAGTTATGAGAAGGTCTTTCTTTTCCTCATAAAAGGGTACACCCCATGCTCCCTCCTTATGGATTTGCATAAAAGGTGATAAATAAGGTTGAAGCAGCCACCTTGTCAGATAAGTAAGACCAACTAATGAAGCTTAGTTCTGAGATTTTGGAATAGATTTGGAGAGGTCAAAATGAGGTAATTATGCCTCAGCTCTTTGAATCCAGGTCTTTGAAAAGCAAGGATCTGGGTAGAAGAATCAGGGGCAGCCTAGGAGTTGAGCTAGAGGATGCATCCTCTGCTACTCAAATTGTGGTGGTTTCACACAAGTGCTATCTCTGGGACCACATGGACAACATTCCTTTGACATTTCAGAAATCTTATCTTCTACCTTGAATAGAATTGCAAATGCCTGGGAGGAAAAAGGATTAACTCCTCAGCCTACCATATTTTTTCCCAGGAAAGTTCTAACCTATTAAATCTGGGATCATTAAACACTCAGACTTTTATTCAGAATCTATTGTTATTGTTCTCAATGTGTTCTTGTGCTCTCTATCCTGCTATTAGGTAGAATTTCTATAAGTGTCCTGGTCAGTCTATCAGTAGAAACCAGATTTTCCCACAAGTTACAGAGATATAAAATAATGGCACAAATATAAATGTATTTATATCTTATATAAAGATGTGGAGAATGAAGAGCAGAACTGGTATAGAATTATGTCTCCCCAAATTCTCAGTGACTCAGAATCTTTTCAGTTCACCACTCCACTACCTAAGATAAAGCCATACTATGTGAGGTTCAAAGTGGCAGCCATCACATCTGTATTTCAGCACACAGGATGGAGAATTGGATGAAGTGTGGATTAAATATATGTAATAGCTTTCTTTTAACGAAGGTTCCCAAAAGATATCACAAAACACTTTTGCTTACATGTTGTTGACCAGGACTTGGTCAAAGGGCCACACCCTTTGGTGTTATGGGTATGGTATTAAATCTGTAGATTGCCTTGGGTAAGATGGACATCTTGACAATATTGATTCTTCCAATCCATTAGCATGAGATTTATTTCATTTGTCTCATGCTTAATTTTTTTGAGTAGTGTTTTGCAGTTCTGTCTGTGAAAGTCTTTCACTTCTCTGGTTTAGAGGATGCCAAGGATTTCATTTCATTATGGTGAGTGGTATTTAATTTTTAATTTGTTTCTCTACCTGCTTGTTGCTGGTGTATAGAAATGCAACTGTCTTTTGCATGTTTATTTTGTAACCTGAGACTTTACCAAAGTCAATTATCAGTGTGAGGAGGCTTTTGACAGGCTCACTAGCGTTTTCTAGGTATATAATTATATCACTTGCAAAGAGGGATAGCTTAGCTTCCTCTCTTTCTATTAGAATACTCCTGGTTTCCACCTCTTGCCTGATTGCTCTGGCTAGGACTCCCAGCACTATGTTGAATAGTGATGGGAGTGGGCATCCTTGCCTTATTCCTCTTCTTAGGGAGAATGCTTCCAGCTTTTGCCCATTGAGCAAAATGTTGGTTATGCATTCATTGTAGAATGATCCTTCTATGTCTAGGAGTTTGTGGGTTTTTATCAAGAAGAGATGCTGGATTTTGTCAAAAGTTTTTTTTATGCATCTAATGGGGTAATCATGTGGTGCTTGCTTTTACTTTTATTAATGTGACGAATTACATTTATGGTCTTGTGAATGTTGAACCAGTCCTGCATCCCAAGAATGAAGCCCACCTGGTCATAGTGGGTGATCCTTGAGATATGTTGTTGGATCCAATTCACTAAAGTCTTATTGAGAATTTTTTGCAACTATATTCATCAGTAAGTTTGGCTTGTAATTTCCTTTCCTTGTTGGGTCTTTGCCAGGTGTAAGTATCACTATAATGTTAGCTTCATAAAATGAATTGGGGAGAATTCCATAGTTCTTGATTGCTTGGAACACTTAGAATAAAATTGATATCAATTCCTTCTTGTATGTCTTGTAGAATTCAATTGGGAAGTCATCTGGTTCAGGGCTTTTTGCTTGTGTGTGTGTGTGTGTGTGTGTAAAGGTTTCTTATGACTGAGTTGATTTCCCGTTTTGATATTGGTCTGTTTGGAGTTTCAGTTTTTCTTTGTTTGTTTGTTTGAACCTTGGAAAGTGGTATGATGCCAGAAAATCTTCCACTTCACTTAGATTTTTCTCATTTATTTGCATACAGATGTGTATAGTAATCTCTGATAATCTTTTGAATTTCCTAAGGGTCAGTTGTGACATCACCTTTTTTATTTCTAATTGTATTTACTTGTTTTTTTAATTCTCTCTCTCTCTTTTTTTTTTTTGTCAATCTGGCCAAGGGTCTGTCAATCTTATTTATCTTTTCAAGGAGAAAACTTTTTGTCTTGTTGATCCTTTCTATAAGTTTTTGTCTTCTATATCCTGCAATTGTGACTTTATCCTAGTGATCTGGATTTCTACTAAAATTAGAATTTAGATGATCTTGCCTTTCCAGCTCTCTTAGGTGTGATGTTAGGCTGTTTACCTGTGATCTTTCTATTTTCTTCATATGTTTGTGCAACGCTATGCATTATACTCTCAACACTGTTTTTATGGCATCCCAGAGATTCTGGTAAGATGTGTTTTGCTTTCATTTGTTTACAGGAATCTTTTTATTTCTGTCATGATTTCTGTTGCTCCAGAAGTAATTCAGCAGCACATTGTTTTGTTCTCATGTCATTTTGAGGGGATCTTGCTGGTGGTAATAATTATTTTTATTCTACTGTGATCTGAAATGGTGCATGGCATTATTTCACAATCTTTTGAAATGTATTTACACTTGATTTATGTCCAAGAATATGATCAATCTTAGATTATGTTCCATGTGCTGATGAATAGATGTATACTCTGTAGATGTTGGGTAGAGTGTTCTGTAGATGCCTATTAAATCCATTTGGTCGAGTGTTAAGATTCCAGGTCTTCTTGTAGATTTTTTGTCTCAATGATCTGGCCAAAGATCTGTCAGCAGTGTATTGAGGTTTCCAACTATGATTGTGTGAGTGTCAATGTCCTCTCTTATTTTATCTAGTACTTGTTTGAGAAAATCTGGTGCTACTGTGTTGGGTGCATATATGTTTAGATGAATATTTATTGTTGATGGACTGAGGCTTTGATCATCATGTAGTATCCTTCCATGTCCTTTTTTTTTTTTTTTTGAGTTGGAGACTCACTCTGTCACCCAGACTGGAGTGCAGTGACACTCCCAGCTACTGCAGCCTCGACCTGGACTCCGGCGATCCTTCCACCTCAGACTTCCAAGTAGCTAGAACTACAGGAATGTGCTACCATGCCTGGCTAATTTTTTATTTATTATAGAGATGAGTCAATATCTTTTTTGAGTTTACTTAGAAGCTGCTTTATGAAAGTTTGTGCTCCTTTGTTGGGTTCATAGAGTTTAGGATGGATATTTCTTGTTGATGGATTGAACCTTTTATCATTATGTAGTGGCATTCTGTATCTTTTTAAATTTTTGATAGCTTAAAGGGTATTTTGTCTGAGATTAAGATCACCACTCCTCCTTTCTTTTGTGTTCCATTTGCCTGAAAATTTGTTTCCCATTCTCTTACTTTGAGTCTGTGTGTGTCCTTTCTAGTGAGGTGAGTCTCTTGAAGGCAATATATTGTTTTCTGGTGGTATTTTATCCATTTTTCCAATCTATGTCTTTTCATTGGTGCATTTAGTCCATTCACATTCAGGCTAATTATTGATATAGAGTTGATCCCTATCAAAATGTTCTTACAGAGTTGTTGTTGTTGTTTCTGTTTGTGTGTTGTCTTTCTTTTGGTTTTGGGGTTGGTTCATGTGTGTTTTTAATCTTTTTCCTGTACTCTTGTGAAGAATGTTGTTCTCTTTTCCTTTCTTCTGTGTTTAATACTTTCTTAAGTGTTTCTTGTAGAGGTGGTCTGGTGGCAGCATAAGTTCTTAGGGATTGGATATCTGGGAAAGATTTCAATTCTCCCTCACTGATGAAGCTTAGCTTTGCTGGGTAGGTTATTCTCAGTTGAAATTGTTTATCTTTTAGAACTTTGAAGATAGAGCTCCAAGCTCTCCTAGCATGAAGGGTTTCTGTAGAAAAATCTGCTGCTATTCTAATTGGTCTTCCCTGGTAGCTAGTCTGACCCTTTTCTCTTGCTCCCTTTAGGATTTTTTCTTTTATACCTACTTTGTTTAGGCAAATTATTATGTGTCTGGGATTTGGTCTTCTCATTTGCTGTCTTGCAGGGGTTCTCTGAATCTCGTGTGTTTGAATTTTCACATCACTGATGAGATGAGGGAAGTTTTCTTGAATGATTTCATGAAATGTTTGTTCCAGTGTGGTCTCTGTCTCTCTCTCTGTCTCAGGAAGGTCAATTACTCTTAGGTTTGGTCTCTTGAAGTAATTGTTCATCTCTTAAAGGTTTTGTTCTGTCTTTTTAAGCTTCCTTTCTATGTTTTTGACAATTAGGGTTAGTTCTGTATTTTGTTCTTCAAGCTCTGAGATTCTTTCTTCTGCTTGACTAATTCTGCTTTCCACGCTTATTAGTTTGTTATTTATTTCCATCACAATATTCTTTACTGCTGTTATTTCTGTTATCAGCTCCTTCTTATTTTCCTCTTGTCTCTCCTCAATTTTTTTAATTCTCTCTATTGATGTCTTGATGTCTGGATTTGTTGCATGTAACCAGCCATTCTGGGAGCTCTTCATTGTTTGCATTCTGAAGTCTGTTTTCTCAGTGTCTCACCTCCCAGGGGTCTGTGTAAAAACTATATTCTTCTTTTGGTTTTTATTCATTTGTGCAGATTTTTCTCCCTACTTTTTCCTTCCCTCCACTTCCCTGTCTTCTTTAATTTTTTTTTCGGGGTGAAGGGGTTGTTTTACTTCCGTTTGTTCAATCTCCCATTCATCCTTATGTATAGTCTCTTGTTTTGTTCAATTCTGGAGTTGGACTGTACGTTGGGGGTGGTCTTTTTGCAGTTTTAAGATTTAATTAAGGGGGAAGCTGTGATTCAAAATCTATCTTCAGATCCCAGTGTCCACCGATAGGTGTATGAATAATCTGAAACCCACTTCCCACTTGCATTCTGTCCATGCAGTGGGGTTGTAGGTTTATTCCCTGAAAACATAATGAAGTTAACAGAGGGATGCAAATGGAGCAGGCAGTGGGGGGGAAGAGGGGGATGGGGAGAGAGAAGAGTAAGAGGGAAAACAGACAAGTGTACCAACTAACAAATGGAAAGAGACACAAAGACTAAAACAAGTAAAAAAAACAATAACAATGACTACAAACTAACCAGCAACCATATGAAAAAACTAAAACATACAATAATGCTAACGTACAAGCTAACCTCCTTATTGGTGTGCTATTCCTCTATACCAAAATGGGTTTTACAGAGAAAAAAAAGAACAGAACAAAAGGAATAGAATCAAGTCAGTAAACTAACAGAACCAGCCAAGCACACTCAGACTTTTCCTTTAAGTCCAATGACCTTTCAGCTCTGATTTCTATCTGTCTTTGCAGGCTCTGATTTCTATCTGTTATTGTAGATTTGTTCACGGTTAGGGTCAGTTGCTCCTTGCCTACTGTGAAGGGCTGTTCAGATCTGGGCTCCCTGTCCAGTCTATCACTCAGATCTGGCCTGTGTCTATTTATCAAGCGGAAAGGGCTTCTTTCCCTTTTTGATGTTGTTACCTTGGATCCCCAGCAGGTAGTGCTATTTCACCACTCTAGTTGATCTTTATTCACAGCAGCAGTTGGGGTGCCCAGGACAAAAGTCAGCAGGCAACCAACCCTGGGTGAGGGGCAGGGTGTGGCAGTGGAAGCAGTGGTGGCTATCTCAGTAGATTGTGCTTGCGGGGCTTCATGGTCTGAAGTCATGGGTTGCCTCAGGCATGGGTGGGGTGATCGCCAAGGCAGTGGCATCTGCGGGTGCTGTGGTGGCCCAGACTGCCGAGTTGTTTGAGCTCTGGATGCGGCTGAGCTCTGTGTGAAGAGCAGGCTACTGATGATGGGAGCTGTAGTCTCCGGGAGAGAACTAGAGTCTTGTGTGTGTTCTCTTTCATGGAGGGTCTCACAGACCTAGAAACAATTCTGATGGGCCTTCCCCAGTAGGAAGTCTGACATTTTTCTCCTACCACCTTTAGGATTTTTTGTTCCTTGTTTACTTTGTGGAGACAGATGACTATGTGTCATGGGGATGGTCTTCTCATGTGATAACTTACAGAGGTTTTCCGAGTCTCTTGTGCTCGCATTGTTGCCTCTCTAGTGAGATGTTGAAATTTTTCTTGGATGATCTCGTGGAATGCTTGTCCCATGGTGTCTGCAGTTTTCCCTTCTGCTTCTGAGATACCAAGCTGGTATAGATTTGGTTTCTTGACAGTCTCACTCATCTCAAAGACTTTTCTCCTTTTTAAACTTTTGTTCAATGTTTTTGACAGACTGGGCTAGTTCCATAATTTGGCCTTCGAGTTCTGAGATTATTTCTTCTGTCAGATTGATCCTGCTCCTTATGCTTGTTATTGTTTTTAAATTCCAGGACAAAATTTCCTATTTCTAGTATTTCAGACTGGGTCTTTCTGAAATTGGTCAACTCTACTTTTATTTCCTGTATGATTTTTGTGAGTTTTTGCTTCTAGCTTCTCATGATTCTCTTTATTCATTTTAACTAAGCAATCTCTGAGTTCTCTGATTATCATCCAGACTAGGTTGTCACTCTGGGGAGATTCCATTGTTTGTGCACTGATACTTGCTTTTTTTGGTCCCTGTCTCTTTAAGACTCTTACAATTTCCTGTTTCTTCCATTTTTGTGAAAGGAAACTCTTCTTTATATTTCTTCTGTATTCTAGTTGTTTTGAAGCTAGTTAATGTTTTTCTGTTCTAAGGCCTTTTCCATCATTCAATACAGGTCACTCAGTGAGAGAGAGGTGGATATTCACTTCCATACTGAAACAAGTTTTTTCTGCCACAGATTTTCCTGCAGTTAATCTCATTGAGTTAGTTTTCAAAGCCCATTGCAAGTACTCTTTGAGGAATGTGTGGGGGAATGGGTCCCCTGTCCATTGTTTGTGGTTATCATCCCAGAAATCTTCTTGTATGGAAAGACTTGGAGTGTCTTTTGTGTTGTTCTCTCCCCATTCAAGTCAATGCTCAACACTTGAGAGTGAGCTGCCTGCCATGGAGAGAATCTACCTTGTGGGCATGTGGAGCTGGCAGAAGACCCTTCTGGAACTGGGGGTGGGGGTTGGCTGCCAAATCCTGGCAGAATGTACCAGCTAAGTATAATTTGCAGGCGAGCTTTTCCAGTCTGGGAGCTGGTCATCAGAGTTGACTGTTTCTGTTCCACTTGGGCTTCACTTGCCCACTGTTATGCCCTATCTAGGATTTCTCCTGTGTGGGACTAATGACTCACATGTGACTTGGGGGAGGAGAGCCAACACAGAGTGTGTCAGGATAATTTATCTCCTCTAATTTAATATTTTTAAGAATGGTACCCATTTGGACTTTCTAATGCTGTACCACACGGAAGAATTATCTACTAAAAATTAAAGTGAAAAAGTTCTGCTAAGCAACAAAGAGTTAATAACCAACATTTCTGGTCTTTGTCAAACTTAGAGTAGAAATGATCTCAGTGTAGCTTTTATTTTGTGGTTTATGTTTAAAACATAGCCCACTAATGTCACTTTAAACTTATATGACCCATTAAGAGCTTGCTTCCTAAAACTTTAAAAGATAAGGGAAATCCACAAACTTGATATCTTCTTGGATAGGAGTTCATTTGCTTTGCTGATGTATCTTATAGGTTTATTGTCTATTATCCCTGTTTTCAAGTGTTTTCCATGAGTCTGCTCTTTGTATTTCTTGAAGAGTGTTTCTTTGTCTCACATGACTAATCCAGTTTTAAGAAGGCAGTAATATCTAGCTTTAAAAGATGTCTATATATGTTTCTTAATATATAAACCCAGTTAAAATTTAATTATCTGCAATAGATATAAATATTCACTTATTTATTAATAGTTTTATAATAGTGCATGCTTACAATTCTCTTTTAACTTAATGTAGGAGACAGTTTGCATATAAAATATAGATAGCAGGGTATAGAAATATATATATATACATATATACATTTTAGAGATGAGGTCTCGACAATTTGTGCAGTTTGGTATCAAACCTTGGGCTCAAGTACTTTCCTCACCCTCACATCCCAAAGTGCTGGGATTACAGGCTTGAGCCACTATGTCAGGTGCTTAGGAATATATGTAAGTGTATTAAGATGATTGTGTAAGTACACCCCATATCTCACAAAATCAGAATATGTGAATCAGCCTACTTGAAAATAAATTTAAATCATATATTTTAATAAAATTTTAAATTAATTAGAACTACTAGAATAATCACATGAAAATATTTTAAATTCTTTAAGAAAATATGGAAAATAATATTCCTAAGCACATTGTTGACACAAGTAGCTGATAACACACATTTTAAAGTGTTTAAAACAACCATTTATACTGCTTTAAATGTGAGATATATAATTTGGTACTTTTTAAGGTATGCAAAACTCCCTTGTTAAAAAGACACTCTCTCTCCTGTCCCAGGAAAAGTGCCTCAAGGAAATAGAAGTTGATTTCACTCTACATTGTTCTTGGCTCTGATCTGCTGGATCACCTGCTTCTTGTGACTTATTACTTGGAATATGCATATCCTTCAGAGACCATCCTTGGCCAGAAGTTACACTCTAAAGGAGGGAACAGAAAAAAGCCAGGTGGAAAAGAGTCTATTTATGGACAGTTGCCTCACACTCTACCACTACATTGACCTTTTCCTGCTCGTATAACTTTTGCATAACATTGAGTCTTTGTCAGTTCCCTGAGGTGGAAATGCAAGTCAAACATGGCATCCATATCCTGCATATGCAATAAGGGACACAGGGACTGAAATTGCTGCAGTAATTATAACACCTATGATTACCTTATGCCTAAAAGAAAAATCTTAGTGATCCAAACCACTTGGAAAAGGGATCTTGGGCTAAAGGTGATAAGACAAATCAAGAAACAAGCAAAGGCAAATCCCAATTATCAGGTAATACACAAGAAATTCCTGTCCTATGACATCACTGTGACACTTTGGGGAGGCCTCCCTGGCCTGAAATACCATGTACTATCAGGCCTGGCAGCCCTCTTGTCCATGACATGAAAAGACAGAGAGGGTGTCCAGAATTGCCACATTGAGCTGATAATAGTCCCCTTTTTAATTTTTTTGAGACCACGGGTAATTAGTATTTGTCCATTTTCCTATAAACATAAGATGAATAACTAAATTATAATCTATCCCCTCTCTCCAGAGAGCAAGCAGGGGGCACTAATATGGTTCAGCTTGAACTTCCCAGGGCCAATAGAGAGTATTGTCTTCAGGTACTATGTCTTGTGGGGCGGGTAGCAACAGGTTTTTCTTGCTTCCCTGCCTAGGTCACAATGATTACTCTTGCATCTAAATTTGCATCATCAGGGGTGCTGCCCTCAGTTGTGTTGGCATGTCTAGGGGTGTTGGACAGCTTTCACTGGGTCTGTCATTGAGAATGTGGATTGCTTAACATATTTGGGTTATCCACCCTGCAATGAGTGTTACCACATATCTTGGTCCCACAAGGTCTTGTTTATGATGTCTATTGCTACTGGTGCCATTGCAGCATCCACAGCGTATGTCCATTGAACACTTCCCAGGTGTCTGTGCAAATTTTGAGTGGGTCTGGCTCTTTGGAAATCACCAACTTCTCTGCCCACAACTCTGCCCACTGACTGCTTTGCCCAGTTCTGTCTTCCATCCAGATATTTTCTGTTTGGGGCTGGTAAACAATGACTCAGCATTAAGGGGTTGCTCCCAGTTATACCCATTCATATATCAATCCTCTTCTGGCACCAGTGACATTCCCTCCCTAACAGGTGCCAAGGTAATAACTATTTGCTCTGCCAGTTGCTCACTTTTATCAATGAACATTACAAAAGACCTGATGACTGGTGGGTTAAGGACTCTAGAATTATTTTGCCTGCAGCCCTCACATATGCATTAGTAAAATAACTCCACTCCTTCACAAATTTAGGAGGTACCAGGATAGTTGAACTGTTAAATCTCTTTTATCATATAAATAATTTAAAAGATCTGACCACCTCAGGAGCCGAAATGTGCTTTGCTTTGTGCTCATGTTAATGCAAAAGGAGTACCAAAGCCTCCACCAGGAATCAGGGCACAAGGATTAAGCACTGGCAACAAATGAAAAATAGACTTTACTGAAATGAAACCCCTCAGCGGGGTACAACTATCTACTAGTGTTTGTAGACACTTTTTCTGGATGGGTAGAGGCCTTTGCCACAAGAAATGAAATTGCACTTACGGTTGCAAGATCCTTATTAAATGAAATAATTCCTAAGTTTGGGCTTCCCCTCTCTATTGAGTCTGACAATGGTTCTGCCTTTACCTCATCCATAGTGCAGCTGGTTAGTAAGGCACTAAACATTAACTGGAAATTGCATTGTTCTTACCGACCACAAAGCTCTGGACAGGTAGAACACATGAACCAGACACTAAAATCTACTTTAACCAAGTTAATAATAGAAACCAGTGAAAAATGGGTAAATCTTTTGCCTATATCTCTTCTCCATACCTGATGCACCCCGTATAAGACTGGGTTTACTCCATATGAAATCATGTTTGGGAGAACCCTCCTTTGTTACCCTGGTTGCGGGATGCCATTCTTGAAGAAATTACTAATCAATCTCTGTTAAAGTATCTCCAGTCACTGCAACAGGTCCAGGACATTATCCATACCAATGTCCACGCTACTTTACCAGCCTGTACTCCACACCGTGTCATCCACTCTAAACTGGATATTTAGTCTACCTCAAAAAGTTCCAGAAGGAAGGACTAACTCCTGCCTGGAAAGGACCCTACAAAGTCATCCTCACCACCCCAATGCCTAATGTCACTCAAGGTTGGCAGAATCCCAGCCTGGATCCATCACTCATGAGTCAAGGAAGTCAATGAATGCAATGTTATTCCATATGCTGGGAAATTTGAACTGCAAACAGAGACCCTAAAAATCCTCTCAAAATCACCCTCTGAGCCCCCTGTCCTGCTTCAGCCACACTACTGGCTAACCAGCCTACGGTCAGCAGAAACATGAGACTCCAACTGCTGAATTCATTATACTCAATCTTTGACTCTTGTGTTTGTAATCCTACTTGCCTTGGCTTTTGATATAGGTCTCTTCATTGTAGCTCCCACAGATTGGAAATGCGATGAAAAAATGCTGTTAATGCTATTTTATCTCTCATGCATGGGATGCATCATTGTCCTATTATGCTTGCAATAAGTTTAACTTGTTTTATTTTAACTGACAATTCAAAACTGGACTCACAATTTACCTACAGACTAGTTCACTGTAAATCTTCCAGACCTAGCACAAATAAAAAAATAATATTTATCTTGGTTAGCTAAGATCCCTGGACGGTTAGCTGGAATACCTGTGGCAGGTAGAGTACCAAACTACTATCATATTGAAACATGTACCCAATGGGCAGCTTCCAATTACATAAAACCCAGAGATTTTTACCTTGGTCCCAGTAACCCCACTGACTATAGTTGTAATTGGGAGAACGAATTCTTTTGTACAAACTGGAAATGTGTTACCATTGCAACTTATAGTGGGGGGCCTAATGACACCTTGGAAATAACCTCTTGGCCAACTGTTAGCCCACAATGGTGTGTATACATAAAAATTACTACTCCACTTCATCATTCTTGGGCTACTGAAAAAACCTGGTGTATATGGCTCTACATAGATGGATATGACCATGGCGCCTTATTCACTATTCAAAGGTGAGCTCTTAGCTATAAAACCAAATCAATGGGACCCTTGATTGAATTACACGACCCTATGTTTGGTTTTCATTCTCATACTCCTCCTAATAGTCATGTTACTACCCCAGGTCCATCCCAACAGCCTCCTAAGCCAGCTGCAAAATCCTCAGGGGCAGGCTTCCCAGTCCAGCAGCCCCCTAGTTTGTTTCCTGTGCTAACTCATATGCACTATTAGTTCAATGCCAGTTAACTGCAATTAGCATCAGATTACTGGTTTTGCTTAAAATCAAAACCTCCTTATTATATAGGGATAGGAGTGAAACTCCTATTCTCAGCAATACAGACAAGACAACCTGTATTCCAAAAACATTCCATGTCACCATAGGAGATATAACTGGAAGTACCTCCTGTCTTATGACTACAGATTTCAATTTAGCGGCTTCTCCATTTTCTGAGGTCTGCAACTTTTCTCTCCTCAGAACTATAACGGATTCCATATGCCACTCCTATCAATATTTGGTTTGCTAGTCCACTGGGCCTTGCTACTTGTATTACTACTGAAATGTTAAACAATAAGTCTACTTTATGCATTGTTGTTCATGTATTTTCTCAAATGTGTGTTTATAATGACCCCCAAAGAGCCCCTTTAATCTCACCACCTGGTACCCAGAATAATTGTGCTGTCCCCTTGTTAGTACTCACTGTAATTGGATTAAGCTGGAACAGCTGCACTTACAACTGCTGCCTTAGACCATGGAGAAACAGGACTATCTAGCCTAACACAAAATATAAATGATGACCTGGAATATATACAGTCTTCAATAGATCAACTCCATGACCAGGTAAATTCTCTAGCTGAGGTCGTTCTCCAAAATTGAAGAGGTCTAGACTTACTATTCATGTCTCAAGTGGGACTCTGTGCTGCTCCTGGGAAAACTTGTTGTTTTTATGAAAACAAATCAGGGGTCATCTAAGAAACTCTTCAAAAGGCCCAAGACAACATAAGCAAACAATTAGAAAAAATAGATAACAATAAGTCCTGGATCTAATCCTTATTTGATTGGAACCCATGGTTAACTACTCTGGTCACCAGTTTGACCAAACCCCTTATACTTCTTTTCCTTGGTTTACTCATAGGGCCTTGCATATTAAACTGAATTATTAAATTTGTAAAACGAGTCGATTCTATAAAACTTATGCATTTAAGAACCTATTATAATTCCATACCCATGACCAAGAAGTCAATAAGTTGACTCATGTACAGCCAAAAGGGGGTAATGAAATATCAAAATAGTAAAGTCCTCCATCTTAGTTGCCCGCTTGACTTAAAATTAAACCCCCCAATGTGTACATGTAATTGTGGCATTCCCCTGACCACAGACCTAACAGCTTTGTTTCCCTGAGCTAATCACGCTGACCATTCTTGCTGACTATTTGAAAACTCCCTAGCCACAAGTTCCATGTGATTGTATGCTTTGTTAATTAAAATCGAATATTACACTTTGCAAAGCCCCATTGTTACATTTTTATATGTTGTTACTATCTTAACCAAGGTAACTCCATTGTGTAATAATTATTCCACCTTGTCACTATGTAACTGCCTTAAATCATATCTTGTTGGCAGAACTCCAGGGGCTTTTTGGTCACCAGCTGTGCCCAGGACATAAAATTATCCAAAACTCTCTAAAAATTAAAAGCTCCCATATTGGTTGCTATAGCTAAGTTGCTAGTTTATGGTTGCTATGGCTAAGTTGGTAACTTATGGTTGCTATGGCTAAGTTGCTATTAGTTGCTAGTTTATGGTTGTTATAGTTGCTAAGTTGCTATATAGCCCACTTGCGAATTTTGCCTTTATAAACCTCTTACTGATACCACTCAGTGTCAAGAGCCTCCTGGTGTGAGCCACTCTTGACTGCACACTTAATAAAGGACTCTTAATATTAATTCGGTCTTGGTGTGCTGATGTGACTTCTTAAGAGTTTTAAACAAACAGACCAGTTAAAAAGACAACAATTAGAAAACAAAAATTAATAAATAAACAAATATAAGTCAGCATTTTATTTGAATATAATTTTCCCTATTGCTGCCTATTCTAATAAACTTAGTAATCTTTTCTGGCAAACCCCACAAAAAGATTTACATGTGAGAAATATGGATTCATCAGCATTCTTATGTTGAATCACAACTGAGAAAGAAATGGAAACTATGATAGAATTGGAAGATCAGATGTCAAGATACCCAGTGATTAGAAAGAAGAGAAATGTCCTTCCTAGCCTTAAATTATTCAATTACTATTATGTGTTGGGCATAATGCTAGACAATATTGTAAAAGGGATGTAGTCTATGTCAACAACATATTCACAGTCTCATGGTAAAGAAAAATAATGAGTTTATTAGATTCATCACCACGTGATGAGGACAAATCCGCATATTTTGAGCCTTACTATGGTTTTCTCATTGTATTCACTTGATTCACCCCCATACTCTGATCAATTAGTAATGCTAACAGGATACTACAGGGGAATGGAATTCAGGTATTAATAGGCTGTGCTTTTGAGTTTCAACAGGATAACTAATCAAGGACTAAAATATGTGTCATAAATGATAGATTTGGAAGAATAGTTATGGACATTGGATAGCCCATTGGCAGTCTGACATGGAGAGAAGGAGACCTGGGTTCCTGACAAAAGTCTCTGTGTCCTGCCTTGGAGCAAGTCTCCGTGGCACATGATGCAACCTCCAGAAGTAAGTTTGGAATCTAAGAGAACAGAGGATTGCGAAGAGGGTATTAAATGAACATAGGCTGAGTTGGCCTGTCCTCTTCTTTCATTTGCTATCAAGAACTCTGACAACTAGACCTATACTTTTCAATAAGGAGTTTAGAAGTTTTTTCTGGGGAATCTGATCAGCTCAAAAGAAAAATCCAAAAATGTTATCCAACAGTCTTTGATAAAATGGCCCTGCCATGTCTTCCCTACATTGCAGTTCACCATGGACGTGCCCTGCCCACAGGAGCACAGCTTCCAGTCAGCTATATAGATACTTTCTTTTTTGTTGCTGTTGTTGGAGTCTCACTCTGTCACCCAGGCTGGAGGGCAGTGACACACTCATAGCCACCATAGCTTCGACCTGCTGGGCTCAGATGATCCTTCTGTCTCAGCTTTCCAAGTAGCTGGAACTATAGGTACAGGCCACCAAGCTTGGTTAATTATTTTATTTACTGTAGAGATGATGTCTTACCAAGTTGCCCAGGCTGATCTGGAACTCCTGGACTCAGGCAATCCTCTAGTCTCTGATTCCAAAGTGCTGGGATTACAGGCATGAGCCACTACATCTGACAAGATCCTTTCTTTCAAAGCAAGGAGCTAGCCAATGACCACTAAACACATAAGAGGTGTGTGTATGAGTGTGTGTGTGTGTGTGTGTGTGTGTGTGTGTTTGTGTGTGTGGTGGGAAGGGGTCATGAGAAAGGCAAGGAGAAGTACTATATAACAATCAAGCAGGGTAGAAATATAGGACTTACACTAGTTTATAAAATTGTTAACACATTGCATTTTTGGAGATCCAATTACTTTTGTGTTCTTCAACAGGGGTCAGCAAACTAGAGCCCATGGACCAAATCTAGCCTACCCTCTGTTTTTGAAAATAAAATTGTGTTGAAATAACACTATGCCTATCATTTATATGTTGCCTATAGCCACTTTCACACTACAATAGCAAAATTGAGTGACTGAGACAGAGATAATATGTCCCACAAAGCCTAACAGTATCTACTATTTGGCCCATTACAGGAAAAAATTGCAGACCCCTCTTCTATAAAATAGATTACTTGAATAGGTATTCAATCAATCATTAAATAGTTTTGAATGTCTGCTATATGAAACAGGAAACAAAGATGATTAAGGCATGAATCCCATCCTCAAGCAACTTATGATTTAGTAAGAGATAATATTTAGATAAATAATTATACTAAGAAATAAATAGTAGAAGTGTGATGTAGGGTACAGACAATATATGATAATTGTTGGGAGAAAGGCAAATATTTATATGGCACAAGAACTCAGAGAAGAATTCTAGAGTAGATGGTATTGGAGTTGGTACTTAAAAATTAGGCATAACTTTGAAATTTATAACTTCTTTCATATCATTTGAAATGCTTCTTATATTTACTTGAAACTGAAGATTTTCCAATTCACATATTTTTAGAAAATAATCTTGTTCTTTTTTTTTAGTGTTACCTTTAATTAAGCTATTTGTGTTATAATTTTATTTAACTTTATTTCCATTTAATCGTTATTGTCAAAGACCTTGAAAAATTTGACTAAGGAAAGTAACAATGAATCCACATAATGTTCTCTACAATCTTCTGATTTGGGTAGGAACCATTTATTATTAAATACCCTATGGGAGGAAAGAAAGAAATGATTAGGTCAAAGTAACTACAGCCAAGCTATCTTTCTAATCACAATGTAGCTTTGGCTGCTTGCCATGAATCTAATTTCACAAAACATGTCAATCATCACAAACAGCTCCCCAGGACTCAGGTTTTGTGCCCTCTTCATGTACTTCTGGAGAGGCAAAGGGGTCACCTTCCCCCATATTTAATTCCTTCAGCTGTCTCCTACACCTGGTTGTGTCCTCCATGCTTCTAGAAGGTACAATCATTTCACCATGAGTTTCCTCAGCACTGTGCCCAAATGAATATAAATCAATCATTTTTAAATTAAAATATAATTTAAAGTTATTTGAACATACAGTATATCAATAATTGTCATTTTTGTAGTGATATGATCCAGCAAAAGACATTATTAAACAAGCTCAAGAAGTAAGCTGTAATATCAGAAACAAGAAGTATGCAGTGTCTGTCAAAAATTAGCCTTAAATTAATCACATATGTGACTACCTGTCCATAATGAAGGGGCAATGCTGATGCAAGGTATTGTTTGCTCCATTATCTTTTTGCATTGCATGAGTGAGACTCTCAGGTCAACCTTTACTCTCTTAATATTTACTAATGGAATTCCAGAACTTTGCCATGAAACTATTGGCCATTTGAATACTTAATTTAAAAAATGCAAATGATAAGAAGAAAATATCATTTTCTCTCCACTGGAGTTGCAAAAAAGCAGACTTAGTTTTTTGACATAAAATTTAACATGGAAATGTAATTACTTACACATAAATTTACAAAATGACTTTAAAGAAGCTGGACTGGATAAAGAAAATGTGGTACATATACACAATAGAATATTATGCAGCCATAAAGGAAGATAAATATATGGACTTCACAGCAACTTGGATGGATTTGGAGTTGATCATACTCAGTGATCTATCACAGAAAAAAAAAGCATACCATATGTTCTCACTCATAAGTGGAACTTGAACAATTATAATACTATAAGAAAGCATTGGACAGTAATGGGAAACTGTCAGGGGAGGGGAGTGGGATTGGCAATTGAGGGAACCTTCTAGGGGAGGGAGGGGCATACCTCATCAACAAGGGTACCCACATAATCAATGTTTGTATACCTAACCCTGAATTGTACCCCACATCTTTATAATAAAAAAATTTTTTAAATATGCCCTATAAAAGTAATCTCTAACATATAAACAATCTATAATTATAATTGATTGTCTATAAAATCTGTTTTTCTTGTTAATGTTTACACAAACTCTTCCCTGTTTCCCCAGGACTTCCCCAATTTTAGCACTGAAAGTCCCACATTCCAGAACAACTCTCAACCCTAGATAAATTCAGAGGGTTGGTCCCCTAACTGATACAATCATGTTCTAAAAAGTACAAATTTACGTGAATTTTCTTTGAAAGTCACAAGAGAAGTATTGGCTCTTTGCCTATAGGCAGAAAGATATTAACATCTATGACTGAAACATTTCTTGCTTAAACAAAGACATTGAGAATTTGTGCCACAATGCAAATAACTGTAAACTATGAACTTCCATGATAATTTTAAATATCAATGTGCCCTGAGTCCCATAAAATAGGCATACATTTATATGCTTGTTAAGTACTCAAAACAAAAAAAAAATAATGTTAAATAAGCCTGCCATGTAATAAAAGTAGATTCATGATTCAATTTATCAGCAAATTAACAATAATCTTGGTGTTCTCTTAGAATTTAGAGGGGCTTTGAATAGAATGGTTTAATGAGTTCAGCACTATTTAAAAACTGCCCTAACTAGAAAGAATCTTGCAGTAATAGATTAGAGTAAATGATCTCAATATGAATTCATGTTTAATTTAATACAAAAATGGACAAATATGCTGGCGATTATAGATATGTGGACACATCTATATGACTATATGGGTTAATATATGATATGCACTATACACACACACACACACACACACACTAACTAACTTATCTGTCCTCAGAGAAGGCTTAGAAGCAAAGACATTCTAGTAGCAATTAGCTCACCATGTACCTGATCATGGACATAGGAGCCAACCTTAAAGAGCTTTCAATGGCTAGAGCTGAATCAATTTGGGGAACAAAATAAATAGCATCATACAGAATTATAACTCAAAATATAATATAAATATATGATTTCACTAAATTTTTAATAGATTAATAAAATAAAGTCAACAAGAGATAAAAAATAAGGGCAGTGAGTGGATATCAGTAAAAACTATATTTCAAAATAAATTCAGAAGAAGGAAAACAGTGGAGAGGTTCTGGAGGTGGAGGTGGATTAGTGGAAACAGAGAAGAACATGGACTAATTTGCTCACAGCAGGGATAGAGATCAGAAAAGGAACAGTTTTCTTTATCAAATCCTGTGAATGCTATTCTTGGAGATACCAGATGCAGATAGAGTTGAGACACAGGACTGAAGCAGGGGCTTTGGTTAAAAGTTCATGCTGAAATTTTGTATCCCCCATTGCCTTCTCCTCCTTAGTTATAAAATCCTAGGAGCCAGATGTCCATTCTCCATAAGACACCTTCTTAAGAAAAACTGAGAGGTCCAAGAAAAAAGATAATCACGGAAACCATAGACTAAATGCTCAGAGATAGTCAAAGGATATGTGGTATCAATAAATCAAAAATTGGATATTGGTTATCTCAGCTTAAAGGAGTAATCAGAAACAAAAAAATAAGAATTGAAAGATAAAAATTACTCCGCATCCCAAGCGATCCAGGCCAGCGTCCTTTCCTGCACTTGCTGTCGGTGTCCAAGCCCAGGTGCAAAGTGGTAGGAGCGGGTGGCCTCGTCCTCACACACAGCACCCAGGCCCGGCGCTGCTGCTGAGGAGCTCCACGATGGCGTCCAGCTCTGGGAATCAGGACAGTCAGTGATGAATGAGGACTGGGAGCGTCTAAGGAGAGCACAGCAGAAAGACTCAGGTTCTCTCCCAGGGGGCTGCAGATCCCATCGTTGGTAGCCTGCTTTTCACACAGAGCTCGGCCACTGACACTGCTGAAGCATCACAGCGTCAGGAAAGCAGCAGCAGCCTCCACTGCCGCTGGGCAGCCGCTGCCGCTGCCCATCACACTGCCTGTATCTGAGGTGATCCACGCCTTGGGATCTTGGAACCCCAGCAGGCAGGATCTGCTGAGATCGCTGCCACCACTACTGCCGCCATGACCTCCTGCCCGGCTGTGGATCTCCAACTGTGTGCCTTGGGGCCAGGGCTCCCATTTCTGGCTGATTTCTGGCTCCCTCCCCTGTGGGGTGAGCAGCTGAAACAAGACCATCTGGAGCCGTGAGATAGCACCACCTGCTGGTGACTCAAGGTAACAACACCAAAAGGGGAAACACCCTGTGAACAAATTTACCAGCCTGAAAAAAAAAGCTTGAAATCAGAGCTGAAGGGACATTGAACTTAAACGAAAGGTCTCAGAATGTGCTTTACTGGTTCTGTTAGTTTATTGACTCGATTTTATTCCTTTTGTTTTATCCTTTTTTTCTTTTTTCTTTTTTTCTTCTTTTCCATTCTTCTCTCTGTAGCCCATATCTTTGTGTAGAGGAATATCATACCAATGAGAAGACTGGTTAGCTTGTATGTTAGCATCATTGTATGTTTTAGTTTTTTTTTTGTATGGCAATTGGTCGGTTTGCACCCCTGGTCTATTGTTTTTATCTGTTTCAGTTTTTGTCTCTCCCTCCATTTTTGGTACTCCCGTCTGTTCTCCCAGTTACTCTTCTCTCTTTCCACCCCCCGTCCCCCCACTGTCTGCTCCATTCTCTTCCCTCTGTTAACCTCATTTTATTTCAGAGAGTGGACATACAACCCCACTGCACGGACAGATTCCAAGGCAGTGGGAAGTGGGTTTCAGTTTATCCACACACTGAAGTTGGCAGATACCAGGACCTGCAGATAGATTTTGAATCACAGCTCCCCCCGAAGTAAACCTCAAAACTATAAAAAAAAGATGACCCCCCCAACCTACAGTGCAACTACAGAATCGAACAAAGTAAGAGGATATACATAAAGAAGAATAGGAGATTGAATGGAGAGAAGTAAAAGCAATTGCTCCACCCCTGAATAACAGAATTAAAGAAGATGGTGACATAGAGGGAAGGAAAAAGTAGGGTGGAAAAAACAGCACAAATGAAGAAAAACCAAAAGAAGAATACAGGCTTCACACAGAACCCTGGGAGGTCAGACACTGAGAAAACACACTTCGGAACACAAACAATGAAGAGCCCCCAGAATGACTGGTCACATGCAACAAACCCAGACATCAAGACATTAAGAGAGAGAACTAATAATTGAGGAGACACAAGAGGAAAATAAGAAGGTGCTGATGGCAGAAATAACAGCAGTAAAGAATTCTGTGATGGAAATAAATAACAAACTGGTAAGCATGGAAAGCAGAATTAGCCAAGCAGAAGAAAGAATCTCAGAGCTTGAAGACCAAAACATAGAACTAATCCAAACTGTCAAAAACAGAAAAGAAGCTCAAAAAGACAGAACAAACCTTCAAGAGATGAATGATCACTTCAAGAGACTGAACCTAAGAGTAATTGGCTTTCCTGAGGCAGAGAGAGAAACAGAGGCCAGACTGGAACAAACATTTCATGAAATCATTCAAGAAAACTTCCCTCATCTCATTAGTGATGAAAAAATTCAAACACAAGAGATTCAGAGAACCCCTGCAAAACAACAAATGAGAAGACCAACTCCCAGACACATAATAATCCACGTAAACAAGGTGGGTATAAAAGAAAAAATCCTAAAGGCAGCAAGAGAAAAATGTCAGACAACCTACCAGGGAAGACCAATTAGAATACCAACAGATTTATCTACAGAAACCCTCCAGGCTAGGAGAGCTTGGAGCCCTATCTTCAAAGTTCTAAAAGATAAATAATTTCAACCAAGAATAACCTACCCAGCAAAGTTAAGCTTCATCAGTGAGGGAGAATTGAAATCTTTCCCAGACATCCAATCCCTAAGAACCTACACTTCCACCAGACAATCTCTACAAGAAACACTTAAGAAAGTATTGAACACAGAAGAAAAGGAAAAAAGAACAACAACATTCCTCACAAGAGTACAGGCAAAAGATTAAAAACACACATGAACTGACTCTAAAACCAAAATAAAGACAACCCACAAACAGGAAGAACAAAAACAACGCTGTAAGAACATTAGGACAGGGATCAACTCTCACATTTCAATAATTAGCTTAAATGTGAATGGACTAAATGCACCACAGAATGGCAAAATGGATAAAATATCACCAGGCAACAATTTATTGCCTTCAAGAGACTCACCTCACTAGAAAGGACACTCACAGACTCAAAGTAAGAGGGTGGGGAAAAAATTTTCAAGCAAATGGAAAACAAAAGAAAGGAGGAGTTGCGATCTTAATCTCAGACAAAATACCCTTTAAGCTATCAAAAATTTAAAAAGATAGAATGCCACCACGTAATGATAAAAGGTTCAATCCATCAACAAGAAATATTCGACCTAAACATATATGCACCTAACATAGGATCACCAACTTTCATAAAGCAGCTTCTAGGTGAACTAAAAAAAGATATTGACTCCAACACCATCATAGCTGGGGACTTCAATACCCCAGCACAACCCTAGACAGATCATCAGGACAAAAAATCAGCAACAAGATCTGAAACCTCAATGTGACTCTTGACCGAATGGACTTAATGGATACCTAAAGAACACTCCATCCAAAGACCACAGAATACATTCTACTCATCACTGCACAGAACGTACTCTAAGATCGACCACATACTTGGCCATAAATCAAGCATAAGTAAATTTAAAAGGACCAAAATGTTACCATGTAACTTCTCGGACCACAGTGAAATGAAAATAAACATTAAGACCAAGAAGGTCCCTCCCAAACCCACAAAGACATGGACACTAAACAGCATGATGCTAAACAACTCCTGGGTCAATGATGAAATCAAACAGATATTAAAAGATACCTGCAAACAAATGAAAATGGAGAAACAGCTTACCAAAATCTCTGGGATACCATGAAAGCTGTAGTAAGAGAGAAATTTATATCCCTACAAACGCACATGAAGAAAATGGAAGGATCACAAATTAACAGCCTAACAAGCCACCTAAGGAAGCTGGAAAAGCAAGATCACAAAAATCCTAATTTCAGCAGAAGAATCGAGATCACCAAAATAAAAACCCAAATCCAGGACATAGAAGACAAAAGGATAATACAAAAAATCAATGAAACAAAAAGTTGGTTCTTCGAAAGGATAAACAAGATCGATGGTCCCCTAGCTAGACTGACCAAGAAAAAAAGAGAAAAAATCCAAATAA
>CAUYQG010052806.1:0-14667 GCA_963574415.1 Tarsius wallacei
ATCCTTCTGCCTCAGCCTTCCAAGTAGCTGGAACTACAGGCGCACGCTACCACACCCGGCTAATTTTTTGATTTATTGTAGAGATGAGGTCTCGCCAAGTTGCCCAGGCGGGTCTCGAACTCGCGGGCTCAGGCAGTCCACTCACCTCAGCCTCCCAAGGCGCGGGATTACAGGCTGAGCCACTGAGCCCGGCTAATCCCAGCACTTTGGGAGGCCGAGGCAAGTGGATTGCCTGAGCCCGCGGGTTCGAGACCCGTCCGGGCAACTTGGCGAGATCTTGTCTCTACAATAAATCAAAAACTAGCTGGATGTGGTAGCACGCGCCTGTAGTTCCAGCTACTTGGAAGGCTGAGGTGGAAGGTTGTCCTGAGCCCAGCAGGTTGAGGCTGCGGTGGCCGGGAGCGTGCCACTGCACTCCAGTCTGGGCTACAGAGTGAGACTCCAACTCCAAAAAAAAAAAGAAGTTAACTTAGAAATTTTATTATGACCTTAGCAAGAGTAATTTTATGGATGAGTGAGGGTAAAAGCCATATTGTAATGGGGTGTTAGCAAGCAGAGATGGCTGAGGTGCCTAGTCTTTAAGAAGTCCAAATAATGGAGGAGAAAGAAAATTGTTAGAGTTCCAGTAACATAACATGGAACACTATCCATATAACTTCTTTTTTTTTTTTTTTTTTTTGCTTTTACTCAAAGTTTTGGCTTTTTTACTTTCCACACTAATTTTTTAAAAATTTGGCGGCCTTGATTTTGATCTCTCTTTTGTGGCTTTACCTTTAGGTGTACTGTTTTGTGTAGGCGGCCGAGGTGGGTCTGGTGACCCCTTCCGCAGCATCGAATGCTATTCTATCAACAAAAACAGCTGGTTCTTTGGACCAGAAATGAACAACCGGAGGCGCCACGTGGGTGTGATCTCTGTGGCAGGTGGGTTCGCTGTTCTCTACCACAACATCCTGTGATCACACTGTTCTTTCTAAAGTATTTGACCTTGAAAAATTTCTTTTTTTATATAAGAATATTTCTAAATTGTAAATATTTTTTAATATGTCAGTAAAATGTTTGGGTGGTGGTTATTGCTTCTTCGTGCTTACAGGTGCTTAGTATACAGTCTGTTGCATAGAGGTGCATAATGTGGATATGCCTATAAGAGAAAAGGGAGATGAAGGATTAAAACAAACTATTCTGAGTTATATTTGCCAAAACATTAGTGGAAAATGTTTATCGAACCCATGTCATAAATTTGTATTTGTTTTTTTCTATATCCGTCTAATTATTGTCACTGAAATTAGATTTTTTAAACTCATTGCTGAAAATGAATTAAGTATGGAACCATGGATAAATTGTTAGAAAACTTTGTTTTTGCTTTTTTTTTTTTTTAATTGAATGGGAGTCACACTCTGTCACTCAGGCTGGAGTGCAGTGGCACCATCACGGCTTACCTTCTGGGCTCAGGTGATCCTCCCACCTCAGCCTCCTGAGTAGTTGGGACTGCAGGTATGAGCCATCATGCACAGCTAATTTTTTATATTTTTTGTAGACACAAGGTCTTGCTATGTTGCTTAGGCTGGTTTTTAACTCCTGGGCTTAAGCAGTTTTCTTACCTTGTCTCCTAAAGTGCTGGAATTGCAGGCATGAGCCACTGCACCCAGTCAGAAAACTTTTAAAAATCACTTTTTTCTGATTATAAGAGTATAAATCCTTTTTTTTTTTTTTTTTTGAGTCAGAGTCTTGCTGTTGCCCAGGCTGGACTGCCATGGCATGCTCATAGCCACCACAGCCTCGACCTGCTGGGCTCAGGGGGTCCTTCCACCTCAGCCTTCCAAGTAGCTGTAACTACAGGTGCACACCATCACTTCTGGCTAGTTTTTTTATTTGTCGTAGAGATGAGGTCTTGCCCAGTTGCCCAGGCTGATCTTGAACCCCTGGACTCAGGCAGTCCTCTCACCTCTGCCTCCCAAAGTGCTGGGATTACAGGCATGAGCCACCACGCCTGGCTCCAGTTTTTAAATATAAAAATATATTTTAATAAAAAATAAAAATCATCTATAACCCATACACTCAAAAATAGTCACAGTTAACATTTTGATGTATAATCTTTCTCACTTTTCTGTGTGTATCTGTTTGTTTTATGTAGAAAAAATTGATCATATTGTATTAATAGTTTTATATTTTTCTTTATGTAAACTTTTAAGAGCATTTAAAAAATTTTATTAAACATTTTTTTGAATGCATGATTAGTGATTGCATCTAAGTAACAAAAAGCTGGGAAACCTATGGGGATGGTATTTGAACATTTAAATAATTTTATGTAAAACAGTATGTGACTTGGAAGCTTATATTGAATTTCATTCTACTGAAAGGACACTGATCATAATGTTGAACAGAACAGCAGTTGTTGAAAATTAATTATGGTGACATTTTAATTATATGTTATATATAAATAGCATTAACATTAGCAATTATTTGAAATCAAATGAAAATTCTTCTCTATTTGACAGGTAAAGTGTATGCAGTAGGTGGACATGATGGAAATGAACATTTAGGTAGCATGGAGATGTTTGATCCTCTCACTAATAAATGGATGATGAAGGCATCAATGAACACAAAGAGGTAGATAAGCATGGGCATTTCTTTTGAGCTGATGGTGGAAAATAAAGACAGTTTCCTAAAATTGAAAGGCCTTTTTTTTTTATTGTTTTCTATTTTAGAAACTTAAAATACTTTCTGAAACACATTTTGTTAAAGTGTCTGTGGTAATGCTTTGTTATAACTTTTTGTGTTTTTTTAAGAATTAAAAATGCAATCATGTGGTGGGGCTTGGTGGCTCAGCCTGTAATCCCGCACTTTGGGAGGCCGAGGCAAGTAGATTGTCTGAGCCCACGGATTTGAGACCAGCCCGGGCAACTTGGCGAGACCTTGTCTCTACAATAAATCAAAAAGCTTAGCTGGGCGTGGTAGTGCGCACCTGTAGATCCAGCTACTTGGAAAGCTGAGGTGGAAGGATTGCCGGAGCCTAGCCGGTTGAGGGTGTAGTGGCCGACAGGCATGCCACTGCCCTCCGGCCTGGGTGACAGAGTGAGACTCCAACTCAAAAAAAAATGCAATCATGTTTTAGAGTGCCATAATGGTAGTCACAGTCTTATACCTGAACACTGTTTTTGTAAAAACTTTTGTTTTGAAATAATTTTAGGTCTTTCCAAGAAGATACAAAAATAAAGTTGCTGTGTATTAGTGGTTCTCAGTTGAAGATGGTTTTGCTTATGTATGGGCCACTTGGCAGTGTCTGGAGATATTTTTGGTTGTCACAGCTTAGGAGTGGGCAAATTGCTGCTGGCATGTAGTGGGAAGAAGTCAAGGATGCTGCTACAGATTTATTCAACTTTTGCCAATTTTCCCACATATTTTTATGCTTTCAGTTGATTTTTCTTATCTAATTATATCTGCTAATAATCAACTACAGATGAATGCTAGCAGAGATAGTAGACGTTTATGTCTTGTTCCTGATCTTAGTGGAAATGTTTCTAGTGTTTCTCTATTAAATAATATTCTGACTTTAGGACTAAGGCATATATCTTTTGTTATGATGAGAAAATATTCCTTAATTTCTGTTTTCTTCATTGATTTATATCATGATAAGCATTAGTATTTTAAATTCTTATCTGCAATAAATGGATCAAAGCAAAGGGGAGATTTTCAGTAACCTACTCAGTGCTCTAGCCTGTTCAACCTTTTTTTTTTTTTTTTTTTTTAGTAGGATTCTTACTCTGTCGCCCAGGCTGGAGTGCAGTGGCAGGCTTACAGCCACCGCAGCTTTGACCTGCTGGGCTCAAGTGATCCTTCCGCCTCAGCCTGCCACGTAGCTGGAACTACAGGTGTGCGCCACCACCCCTGGCTAATTTTTCTTGATTTATTGTAGAGATGAGGTCTCACCAAGTTGCCCAGTCTGATCTCGAACCTGTGGACTCAGGCAATCCTCTCACCTCTGCCTCCCAAAGTGCTGGGATTATAGATGTGAGCCACCATACCCGGCTAACGTTTTTTAAATTTGTTTTAAGTACCAACTCTTTTTTTCCCTTTGTGTTTGTATATGTAATTTGTTCAGTCATTAATTGGAAACTATAGGTAAAAATCATCCAAATTATCCAAATTCCACAAACTAGAAATGTTAGAAATGTTAGCTATTAACAGTTTTAGTATATGTCCTTTCATATAGTCAAACAGATGCGTATATTTGGTATTATTTTCTATTAATTTTTTCATAAGACTTCACTTAATAGACACTACTCCTAATAGGCAAATCTGCTGTTCAACTTTTTTATTAATGACTTGAATTACATTTTTGGATGTCTTAAAGTAAAATGATAATTAATATCCTGTAGCCAAATCAGGATTCAGAAGACAAAGTAGACCACATATACTCTTGGCAAAACCTAAAAATATTAAAATTAGAGTTATAGGTTAAAACTTGCTTTAAATATTTTAAAGAATCAGTTATACCAGTACAACATGGTAGCAAATCGAGTTTATGATTATGTTTCATATGGAGAAAAGTACCTGAACCACTATGAAACAGCTCTTTAAAAAAGGAAAGGAAAAATGCAAATATAATACAATTGCCTACATTAAAAGAAGTGAAGCTTTTAGATCAAGGGAGTGTATAGTCATGCTATTCTTTATGCTGATCTCTCCATATCTAGCTGTGGTCTTGAGGTGGAATATGTAACATCATTTGGGGCATGGGAATTCTATCTTGATACATTTTAAACAAATGTGTGCCCTGGGCACCATGGTTCACACCTGTACCAGCACTTTGGGAGGCCGAGGTGAGAGGATTGCCTGAGCCCAGGGATTCGAGACCAGGCTGGGCTACTTGGAGAGACCTTGTCTCCACAATAAATTTTTTTAAAAATTAGCTGGGCATGATTGTGTGCACCTGTGGTCCCAGCTACTTGGAAGGCTGAGGCAGAAGGATCTCCTGAGCATGGCAGGTCGAGGCTGCAGTAGCTGTGATTGTGCCATTGCACTCCAGCCTGAAGGACAGAGTAAGACTCCAACCCCAAAAAAATTTCCAAAAAAATTATTGTGGGTGAATGTTTTATAATAAGCATAACCTATTAGTACAGTAATTATATTTATAATTTGAAAATAAGGTGTATATCAGATGCACAAAATCTGATTGTTACAAATGTGTGAGAGTCCTAGGATGCATGTAAGAAAGGACTGGCAGGTGAGTAACACATCTGAAAATCATGTTACATAAAAAAATACTTGAAGAGCTGTGATCTGGAGACAAGGGCTTAAAGAAGTAAGTAGATATTGTAAGAGGTGTGTGTTGCTTTAGTAGAAAGGAAGGAATAAATATTTATAATTCAGTATAATAGCAATGGAGCATACTATAATTCCACCCAGTGACTAGAATTGTATATGTCAGAAAGATCACATATATTGTCCACCAAATAGAAGAGTAAATGAGATTGCCTGTTATTTTTCTTTTTCATAAAAGTAATATAAATAAATTATTTAATTGATTAATGTAATTATATTATTTAATTAATTAACATAATTATATAAAATAATATAATTCAGTAACTAGGGTGAAGATTTCAAAGACTGAGCTTAATAATTTATATAAAACTAGATACTAGAATAATTCTGCCCCGGTACTGAGTAGAAATATAGTGGAGGAAGAGAGAAAAGGGCTGAGTAAATGTTGAAAATACTGTTTAAGAGTAGCTTTGCATAAAGAATAAAAATAGAAATTTATTATCTGCAGGGTTTTTTTGTTGTTTTTTGAGTTGGAGTCTCACTCTATCACCCAGGCTGTAGTGCAGTGGCACACTCACAACCACTACAGCCTCGACCTGCTGTACTCAGGTGATCCTTCTGCCTCAGCCTTCCAAGTAGTTGGAAATGCAGGCACACACCACCATGTCCGGCTAATTTTTTTATTTATTGTAGAGATGAAGTCTCCCCAAGTTGCCTGGCCTGATCTTGAACCTGTGGACTCAGACAATCTTCTCACCTCAGCCTCCAAAGTGCTGGGATTATAGGCGTGAGTCACCCCACCCGGCCTTGTTTTTGTTTTGGGTTGAAGTCTTACTCTGTTGCCCAGGCTAGAGTGCGGTGGCATGATTGTGCCCTACTGCAGTCTTGACCTCCTGGGCTTAAGCCATCCTCTTGCTTCTGCCTCCCGAATAGCTGGGACTATAGGCACATGCCACCATGCTTGGCTAATTTTTTTAGTTTTTGTAGACATGAGGTCTTGTTATGGTGCCTAGGTTCAGTTTTTTTTGTTTGTTTGTTTTGGAGTCTCACTCTGTCACCCAGACTGGAGTGCAGTAGCACGCTTCCGGCCACGCAGCCTCGATCTGCTAGGCTCCGACGATCCTCTGCCTCAGCCTTCTAAGTAGCTGGAACAACAGGCGCCCACTACCACACTCAGCTAATTTTTTTTTTTTTTTTTTTTTTATTGTAGAGATGAGTTCTCGCCAAGTTGCCCAGGCTGGTCTCAAACCCGCGGGCTCAGACAATCCACTCGTCTCACCCTCCCAAACCGCTGGGATTACAGGCTGAGCCACGGAGCCCGGCTGGGTTCAGTTTTTTTAAAAGACACAAACAAACCAGACCTAACAAAATGGTACTTTGGATATTGTCGCTTGTATAGTTGGCAAACTGTAGCAACATTCTGTAAGAGTTAAAAATGACTTCTTATGAGGCCAGACATGGTGGCTCATACCTGTAATCCCAGCACTTTGGGAGGCTAAGGTGAGATGATTGCTTGAGCCCAGGAGTTCAAGACCTGCCTAGGCAACATAGTGAGACCTCGTCTCTACACCAAATTAAAAAATAGCTGTTGTGATGGTGCATTCCTATAGTTCCAGCTACTTAGGAGGCTGAGAAGTAGGATCGCCTGAACCTAGTAGATCAAGGCTACAGTGTGCCGTGATCATGCCACTGTACTCCATCCAGCCTTGGTGACAGAGTGGGACCCTGTCTCAAGCAAACAATTACCTCTCACTATCTACAAATAACATTTTAACTTGAATAGGGCTTGATTTATACTATGTGATAACTACAAATAGCTTAAATTTCAGTGCATAGATTAAATTGGAGGAGAAAAATCTCAAAGTACATTTTTAATCTTTATGTCCTTGCTATTAAGTTGGTTTTTTGGCCAGGCATTGAATAAAACTTCTCTAGCAAAATAGCAGTGAGTTCTTTAATTCTTAAAAATATGCCCTGAGCATTTACAATAGCTATCCAACCGTGTTAAAAAAAAAATAGTAAAATTACAGTTAATGTGCCATAGTTGCTTATTATTTGCTTATCATTTATATTCTCCCAAATTATCTTTTCAGTGTGCATTTCAAGATAATTTTCTCATGTAAAATATCTAGTTTTCTTTATTTTTTTCTCCTTTAAAAAAAAATATTTTCACTAATAAGGCCACTGATGTTTGTTCAAGCTGTGGTTTTAAATGATGCCCACTGCAAAACGTATCAAGTGGTGAAGAACCACTTTATTTTCTGCTACCAACAATAAATAAGATAGCCAAAGTTCCTGCCTTATTATAGCTCATATTCTAGAACATAAGGTACAAACACAAGGCATGGTTATAAGCGCAATAACGTCAGCACAGGGTAAGTAAAGGGCGCTTTGGGAAGTGGAGAAGATCTTGATGAAGCCCCCATTAATTTAAAAACTGAAGCAGTCCTAGGACTTAACTTGGTCATGCAATTGTCGCTGGGGTTGGGGCGGAGTGGAGAGAGTTGAAGAGCCTCCAGAAGCCTGGAAGTGTGAAAGAGCAGAGAGCAGGGAAGAAACCCAGCACGGCTGACAGACCGAGAGAAAGAGTGTCTTGAAATAAGGTGGAGGAGCAACGGAGGAGGGCCCTGTGGGTTTGCCATGGGCATTTGTGTGGTGGACTTTGAATTAAATACACATTTACTATGTTTATGTGTTAAATATAGATTATATGTGATGTACTTAACATACATTATATGCTTTTATTTAAATAGGGGAATTATAGGATCAGGTTTATCTTTTTGAAGGCCTTCTGCATACAAGATGGAGGAGGGATTTGAGGATGACGAGAGTGAAAGCAGTCTAACAGACCAAAAAGTAACAGTTTAGTCAAGAAATAATGAGGGCTTGGACTAAAGCGGTAAGAACTGAGGTAGAGAAGAGAGGACATATTGGAATGCTAGCTCAGAGGTGTGCAGTCAGCACGACTCTGTGATCGTTAGATACAGGAGTAGCAAGAACAGTAAGGTGGAAGCAAGGAGGATTCTTTACCTTCTGGCATAAGCAACTGGATTGGTAATGGTGTGACTTTCTGTATTAAGAAAAACAAGATGATAGACAGGATAAAATTTTTGTTTGTCTTGCGACGGGGCTGTATTAGTTTTCTCTTGCTATATAACAAATTGCCAAGAATTTAGCAGCTTAAAATAGCACCCTTTTATTAACTCACAGTTCAGAAATCCTGCAGGTTTGCTGGGTTTTTTACTTGGGGTCTTACCTGAGATGAGTAAAAATGTTGGGTTAGGCCCTCTTCTGGAGGTGCTGGGGAAGAAACCACTGCTAGGTTACTGATAGAGTTCCTTTTCTTGTGGTCATAGGACTGCATTACTCACTTTTATTGGCTGTTGCCTAGACGTCACCTCAAGTCCTTTCCACATCTTCCCCTTCATTTTCAAATAAGCACCGGCTATGAGACCCACCAAGGTCATCTCCCTTTTGCCATGCAATGTAGCCTGATCATGGGTATGATACCAGGAGACGACTGACAAGGGTAGAGGGGTCATTTTATAGTTCTGTCTCCACAAGAAGGTGGGTGGTGAGTTCCATTTCAGATTAAAATTAAGATTGAAGGGCTAGCGAGACGAATCTGAGGAAGAAATTGGATAGATATCTGAAAATATATACAGGGTGCCAAAAATGGATACACATTTTAAGTATGATGTTTGCTCAAAAGATGATGTAATCAAATGAATCCTAGCATCACCATGCAACAGGTAGGACAAAGAAAATGACGGAAACACGGTATGAGACAACGTCATACTACACATTGCTACTGTCATTCAATTCAACTTTCACATCTCTTAAAATGTGTTTACATTTTTTTGGCACCCCCATATTTGAGTTATCACAGATCTGTGGAAGCAATGAGGTTGCTTAGAGAGCGTATAAAGTGAGAAGAGGTCTTAGGACAGAGAGGACAGAGCTTCTGGGAGCTTTATCATTTAATGATGGAGTAAGGCATTCACTGATAAAGGAAGCTGAAAAGCACTGGCCAGAGGGGTGGAGGGAATTTAAGTGTGTGATGTCATGACAATCAAGAGAGTAGAGTTTTGACGAGTAGAAAACCATCATGTCATCTGTTTCTGTGGTTTGGGAGGGAGGGAGAGTTATTATTAGGCATACTTACATGACTCCTTCCCAGATCTATCATCTTTATGCTCTAGAGAGCACTTGTGCTTGTTCACACACACCTGAAAAATTTTATAACCACAGTATTTGGTAAGTCAAGAGCAAAGAGGTTAAGGAAACTGAAAATGAATGATAATATTATCCTTAAGTATCCTTTCCTAGGATACTCTCTGATAAATTTAGAATTAGAATCTCAGCAGAACAGCTGAGTTCTCCAGTAATAGTAATAGTTAATAAGCTTTCCCTATATCTTGTCATCCAAGTTGGTGACAAATGATAGTTTTATAATAGTTCAACTTTTGAATGCTATGAAATGTTTTTATAACCACCTGCATCATCAACCACACAGCGCCATCTCTCCCTGAGAATAAAACCCAACAACACCCTCTTTGGCTCTGAGACCTGCTTCCCACCACATTTTGCAATCGAAACTCTCGATGTTTCCATAGAGACCATGTGTTTTTGTTCACCCAGGCCCGATGTCTCCTCTCTCATTTATAGACATAAAATACACTGTCTGTCAGCCTCCCCTTCCCTCCCACCTTTTTGTTATATTGGTGTAAAAAATGTAAAACAAAATTTTATGGAATAACTGTGGTGTGTGAAAGATAGAAGCCTGGGCAACTTGGCGAGACCTCATCTCTACAATAAATCAAAAAATCAGCCGGGCGTGGTAGCGCACGCCTGTAGTTCCAGCTACTTGGAAGGCTGAGGTGGAAGGATCGCCGGAGCCCAGCGGGTCGAGGCTGCGGTGGCCGGGAGCGGCCACTGCACTCCGGTCTGGGCGACAAAGTGTTACTCCAACTCAAAAAAGAAAAAAAAAGAAAGATAGAAGAAAAACTGGAAATCTGGTTCCATGTGTGTTTGGGAATTGCTTGGGGTTGGGGTTGGGAGCAGGGACAGCTCTGGGAGGAGAAGCGGCCCTCAGCTTCGTCCCCTCAGACTCCCCGTCCCATGGAGACCACCTGTGGGGGTGGGGACTTGCCGACTGTTCTGCTCTTCTGACCAGGTACTTTTCTGTCAATTTTTGTGGAATGCAAAAGGAGTTTTTTGTTTTATTTTGTAAAGCTTAAACAATTTGCATCTCATACTTTAGCCTCCGTACTTAAAAATAGAAAAAAAAAAAAATCAATAAAAAGAAACTGGGATGTCCCCTCCCCCCAAAAAATAAATAAATAATAAAAATGGAGGGTTTTTTTTCTGGTCACTTTTAAATGAATTATCTTTTATTTATTTATTTATTGAGTTGGAGTCTCACTCTGTCACCCAGACTGGAGTGCAGTGACCGCTCCCGGCCACCGCAGCCTCAACCTGCTGGGCTCCGGCGATCCTTCCACCTCAGCCTTCCAAGTAGCTGGAACTACAGGCGTGCGCTACCACGCCCGGCTAATTTTTTGATTTATTGTAGAGATGAGGTCTCGCCAAGTTGCCCAGGCGGGTCTCGAACCCGCGGGCACAGGCAATCCACTCACCTCAGCCTCCCAAGGCACGGGATTACAGGCTGAGCCACCGAGCCCGGCTTGAATTATCTTTTAACATGGGCTAGGTCTCTTTCTTTTAAGGAAGAGAAATGTCAGCCCCTCAGAAATAAAGCAATGTGATACAAAGCTTGTAATATAAAATGTCATGTTCTTTTGTGTGGGATAATGAATCCCTAGCAGCAAAACAAGCCCTGCAGTGACTGGATTTGTAAATGATACTGGCTTCTGACCTCCCCAGCAGAACATCTGCCGGCTCACCAACCTCTCAGCTATGTAGCTGTGCTTTGGACTGATAGAATATGTGGTACCCGTTTATACTATTGTGTTGGGTTTTCTTGTTTTGAGTTTACAGTAGCCTGTGTAGGCCATGTACTGTACATATACTTACTTATGGGGTGCTGTCCACATAGAGTTGTAGCCATCTCTTCAGAAATCTAGATAAGTCTAGAAATAATGGAAACAAGCTATATGATTTGAAGGTTCACATGACAAATGACTTGGATTAACACTTTTTTTTTTTTTCTGCAACTCTTTTCTTGGCAACAAACCCAGATGTTAAAGTGTATTTCCTTTCCTTTGCAGGCGAGGAATTGCCTTGGCCTCCTTAGGAGGCCCCATTTACGCAATTGGAGGGTTAGATGACAATACTTGCTTTAATGACGTGGAGAGATATGACATAGAATCTGATCAGTGGACTACGGTGGCACCAATGAACACGCCCCGTGGCGGAGTTGGCTCTGTGGCTCTAGTGGTAAGTGGTATAACAAGTTGCCCATTGATTGAATTTCGCCATACCCATAACCACATAAGGAAAGTCCAGTGTAGTCACCACCAGTACGAAGATACTTTTTATATACCGTGTTATTTCATGGAATACTGCTTTCTAATTATACATTCTTTCCCACCATTAGAACAATATATAAGTAAATTCAAAATTGAACATCATGTGCTTGTTTGTCTCTCTTCTTTTAGAACCATGTCTATGCAGTGGGTGGCAATGATGGAGTGGCTTCCTTATCTAGTGTGGAGAGGTATGATCCACATCTGGACAAGTGGATAGAAGTTAAAGAAATGGGTCAGCGAAGAGCAGGCAATGGAGTCAGTGAGCTTCATGGCTGCTTATACGTTGTTGGTGAGTGGATGGTATTTTTCTAGTTTAACATTGGGATATACGATAACAGGTATTATATAATGACACAGTAACAAAAATTGTATTGCATTTAGTCTTAAGTGGAATCAGTTCTGAGGTGTACTTTTTAGTTCTTTTTTTATAACCTTTTAAAAGTTGTGTTTATAATTGATGCATAATAATTGTACATGTTCATGGGGTACAGTTTGATGCTTTTGGATTCTTAAGGTCGATATTCACGCTATTTGTTGATCTTCCATGTTTAAAACTAATATGGGGGGGGCACATAACATCAGTAGGGTACCTGATCTCAACCAGGCAAAGTGGGAACCAAAGGGAAGCCCAAACTTCACCTGTATGATGACCACGTGTACATCTAATTCTGAATTGTACCCCACATCTTTAAAATAAAAAAGGAAGACATTTTAATACATAATAAAGAAAAAGAAGAGTAATCCATCCTCATTTTTCTAGCAGTAGCAAATTTATTTAAAGCAGGGGATTACAATTGAATAAGGTATATGTTTTTAAACGTAAGGACACAAATTGAAGGTGCTTGGCTAAAGTAAATCTTAAAAGGTCTAAGACTCATTTTTCTCAACTTCATTTCAGTAGAAATTATGTTGAATACTTTAAGTAAACCAGTCACTATTTTAAACAAGTAAAGGCTATGTCAATCTTTTTATTGCTTTTTTACTTACTGAATTGCAGAGCTGGAAGTAACGTTAGGTCAGTGCTTTCTAAAACTTTAACATGCATATGACTAATCTGGAGATCTTGTTGTATTGTAAAAGAGGGGCCCAGAGACTATGTTTCAGTCAGTTCTCCAGTGACACCAGTGCAGTTTCAGGTCCACACAATACATTTTCAGAAGCCAGGCTTCACATGATGGTGAAGTAGGGATATCTTTCAGCATCATTTTAGGAAATAGAGATGACACATGTGAATCATCACATACTGTGTCTGACACTTTGTAGTTACCTAATAAATGAATAGCTATATGTGATTAGTGATACTTTACAGGGGAAGAGATGAGCTCAGAGAGGTTGTCACTAGCATATGTCATGTTTACTTATACACATTAATGTCAATTGTTGGTATTACATAACTTACAGTTCTTGAGAAGAGAGTAGGATATCATCAGCGTTTAATACCTGCAAGTAGCAGAAGTGGTGCTACATCTTTCAAATCATATGTATTAAGATGGAAAATAACTTAATGGCCCCTGGACCTTGCCTGATTATCACAGCAGCTCTGTAAGGCAGTCGAGAGATTCAGAGACTGAATTTACTCTTGCAGAAAGAGTTCATACATGAATAAGTGATAGCGCCGGAATTTGAACTTGATCTGTGTGACTCCAGAGTTCTCACAGTCCACCATGGCTACCTCTGACGGTCCCTGTCTGCCGAAGGCACTGACATGCTTTATGTGTCAGCAGGAGTATCACTGTCCTGTTCCTTGTTATGTCTTCTGGACCCTTATAGTTAGAACAGACATGGTAAAAACAAGAGTAACTCAAGTTGGACATAGAAAACCCCTGGGCATTCAGTTCCTACTTAAAACAGGTACAACTGATCTGAACGAAAAATTAGAAGGTGTTGGCATGTCTGACAATCTAATTGCAGTTTGCTTTTTCTCTTCCTCTGCTTTGAATCCCTCACTATTATAAATTTATATGCATTATCTAGGGAAATAAAGGAAACCAGTGAAAAAGGCTGTGGAAAATATAACTATTAAAAACTTTATTACATGAGCAATAATTAAAGCCAAACCCTTTATTATAATGAAAAAAATGTTTTATATCTTGTTTATGGTGGTGATGAGTCTGTTGTGTACATTTGTCACAATTCATGAAATTATGCACATAAAATTGGTGAATTTTATTTTGGTTAAATTGGTTTAATAAAGTTAAAGCCATTAGAGAATTTTACTTTATTTTTTTAATTGACTTAGTTTTTAAATAGACTGATCATAATATCAACACTTTCAGTTCTCTGTAAAGTAAGCTGTCAACAAAGAGAGCTGTTATTCATTTAAATTTAGAGGGAGCTCAAAAGAGGCACACTTATTTTTAAAGGAAAGAGCAGTGTTAAAATATCTATATGTAACCCTCAGGCATATATTAAGTACATTGCTAGAATGATCTATAGAAAGAATTCATCTAGAATTTATAACAGGAAGATGTGAGAATTCAGTCATATCCAGATCTCTGTAATTATGGTGGCAATTATGGTACTAAGGGTAACAATTAGAAAATGTTAACATGTATCTAAATGAATCATATATGAGTTAGTGTAGTTTATTCCCTTCTCAAGCCTTCTTACTGTTCAAAGTCTAACACACACTCAGAGAAGGAATCTCAGTATTGCTTTGCTTGTCCCTAGGAGGCCAAGGGCACATTTTTATGAATGCTTGTGCTTTTTTTTCTTTTTTCCTAAATTATCTGCTTAGATACAGGGACTCGTTTTTCCCACTATAACTTTTTTACGAGCCGGGCTCGGTGGCTCAGCCTGTAATCCCGCGCCTTTGGGAGGCTGAGGTGAGTGGATTGCCTGAGCCCGCGGGTTCGAGACCCGCCTGGGCAAGCAAGACCTCATCTCTACAATAAATCAAAAAATCAGCTGGGCG
>CAUYQG010052809.1:0-15825 GCA_963574415.1 Tarsius wallacei
AAGAATGATTACACTCTTCCCAAATATGGCTTCTTGGGTCACAGCCATCCTTAAAATCGTCATGTGTATTTCTGTACATTCTTTTTTTTTTTTTGAGTTGGAGTCTCACTCTGTCACCCAGACTGGAGTGCAGTGGCTGCTCACGGCCACCGCAGCCTCGATCTGCTGGGCTCCGGCGATCCTTCCGCCTCAGCCTTCCGAGTAGCCGGAACTACAGGTGCGCGCTACCACGGCCGGCTAATTTTTTGATTTATTGTAGAGATGAGGTCTCGCCAAGTTGCCCGGGCGGGTCTTGAACCCGCGGGCTCAGGCAATCCACTCACCTCGGCCTCCCAAGGCACGGGATTACAGGCTGAGCCACTGAGCCCGGCTATATACTTAATATTATTATTATTATTATTATTATTATTATTATTACTTTTGAGTTGGAGTCTCACTCCGTCGCCCATACTGGAGTGCAGTGGCTGCTCCCAGCCACCGCAGCCTCGACCTGCTGGGCTCCAGCGATCCTTCCACCTCAGCCTTCCGAGTAGCTGGAACTACAGGTGCGCGCTACCACGGCCGGCTAATTTTTTGATTTACTGTAGAGATGAGGTATCACCAAGTTGCCCAGGCAGGTCTCGAACCCGCGGGCTCAGGCAATCCACTCACCTCAGCCTCCCAAAGCACGGGATTACAGGCTGAGCTGCCAAGTCCGGCTACGATGCATGCTTTAAAGACCGTTCCCCTTATTATCTCCGAAATCAGGATGGCTCCCAGGTGGCAGCTGCAGTATGGTTTCTACTGCCAGAATGGAAGGGAGTGAGGACATAGTTTTCCCTGTTGTCATCACTACAGCTGAGCTACATGCTTTGTCAAATAAGTTATTCTAAATTAATTGAAATCAATTGCAGTTTGATATTTAGAATGTCTTTTAAAAAGATTATATCATGTCTCTGCAGAAAGCCACAGAAATACACAGGGGTAGAATTTGATACTATAAAGCAAATATAAGTCCCTGGCGACATGAATTTGATTCCACGTTTTCTCGCAAAGAAACAACCAAGTACTTGATGAGTCTAAGAAAAGCACTATCTACAAGTAGATGGAGCTGTGTTCCATCCTGTCACCGCAGTACACAGCCGCTGACCGCCAGACAGGACCCCACACAACACACCTGAGGACAGGAGACGCTACCAGGTCCTTTGGAAGACAAGGAAGCCTCGAAGCAACAAGAGTCTGGTGTGACTGTTTCATGTGTCACACAGGAAGAACACGAAGGCAATGGACAGCAGATTATTTGGAAGTATTTTTGCTTCTGGTAAATGTCCTTCTTAATCGAAAGCATTATTTACTCTCTGGTACAAAAAATCATGATGTAACTTAGATCAGATGAAATATAGCATATCAGAGGTTTCTTGTTTTGGGGGGAACATGGGTCCCTTTGAAAACCAGATGATATCTACAGACCCTTGCCCTATAGAGATGTACATATTCGGGGTGTGATTGGCAGTTGAGGGAAACTGCCAGGGGAGGGAGGGGCACACCTCATCAACAAGGGTACCTGCATAATGAACATTTGTATACCTAACCTGAATTGTACCCCACATCTTTAAAATAAGATAAAAAGAAGAAATGTACATACCCACATGATCCCATGATTTTACACAATTCCAAGGGGTTCACAGATCCCTTGACATGGCTCCAGGTAAAGACATTCTGCTACACATGCTGGTGACTCCACTCCTTCCATGCATCTCTCACCTGAGCTCAGACATCCTGTCTGCCACCTAAACCTCTCCACTGGTAGTATTACAGTGTCACAGACAGAATGGGTCCCTTTGGATTCTTCTCAACTCCAGCCGGCCTCTGCCTCCTGCTGTATTTTCCCATCTCCCCCAATAGCACCACCGCACCCTGGGCACTCAGGTCAGGAACCCAGGCTCCCTCTGGGGCTGCCCTGGCTCCTTCACCCTCCGGGCGCAGACTCACACTCTTGCTTGTTTCGTACACACATCCTCTTCTCTCCACCTCAGAGCTGTCACCGGCTCCTGTCTGAACCTACCATGACACACGTTCTGGCCTCGGCCCTTCCTGCCTACCCCCCACACAAGCACAGTGGTCTTTTTCTAAAGAAAGTACGGTCACAGCACCCCTTGGCTTGAAGACTTTTGGTGACTCTCCATCGCCCTCAACTTCTTACTAGGCTCACCTGCCAGCTTTCGTAAGCTGACCTCTGCCCCTGCCTCTCTCTGTGCAAGCCGCCTCCATCCCTTGAGGACTGCCTGCTCTGGGCACACGAAACTCCCATCCCTCTCCTGAGCCTCATTCTCTCTCTCTCTGGGCCATCCCACATGCTGCGGGGAACCAAGTCTTAGATATTTGGCTCATGTCTCCCCGTGGGTGTTTAATAAAAGCATGTTGACTTCATTTGAAGGCACACTGCTCCATAAAACGATAATACAGTATTAAATGTCACAACAGGGCAGGAAAACAGAGTGGGTTCCAGTTCCAGCTCTGTGACCTTGAGCCTGTTACTGCACCTCTCTCTAAGCCTCAGTGTCCCCATCTATAAAATGGGAACAAAAATACCTACTTCAAGGATTATTGCCAAGATGAAACAACACAATGCAAGTGGGTGGTTGCCTCACAAGTTCAAATATCCTGAAGACTAAGGTGCCCCAGTGAATGGCCAGGGACTAGGAACACTGGGAATCCTACAGTGTGTGGAACCAGCCCAGCCCAACAAAAAACGGTTCTGCCCTCACAATTTCTGAATACTCCACTTCCTAGGGGAGGGGCTGTTATAATTACTCAAGCTGGAAGCTAGCTCTGTTTTACATATATCCTCAAAGTATTTTTTACCTCATTTTAATATAAACTGAATTTTCCAGAAACGCAATTACCATGTAAATTGAGGAGAGGCTGTACTTTCCTTTGCTCAGTACTTTACTAACCGTCGTTCATCATTTCGGAAAATTATGTCACTCATGGCAATGCCACCTGCAGAATCAGCGTTACCCAAGCCACACCCTCATATCTGCCCATGTGTGGATGTCGTGTTCATGGGGATTTTATAATAATCCACGTGGCTGGCTCTCCTGTCAAGATGTGAACCAAGACGGGGCTTAGTGGAACCTCGCCCCTCCTGTCTCGCATCCATATGTATTCCCAGCAAGCTGGTGCTGGCCCCTGACGGCTTCATTAGGTTTTCTTGTGTGTCTGAGCATTTACATACTAAGACATGTGTTGTTTTATTTATAAGCCGCTTTCTTCTGCCTTTCCTTTATAATATAGCCTGGGCATCATATCCATTTCCTGAACGTACGTGTGCAGGCAGATGACTTGAGCTGCACGTCAGGGTGATGAAAGTGGTGTTACAAAATCCTTGTTATACACAAGGGGTGCAGGGCCAGTGTACAGCTCAAGAGGCACTAGGGTTTGTAAAGGGCCTGGCACCCAGGGCTGGCAGAGAGTAAGTAAGCACTGGCTTCCTGGGTGCTGGAACTATGATCTTCAACATACCAGGCCAGTAGTAATTGTGACACAGCTTGATTGGGATTCAGGATAAAGATCTTGTCTGGCTTCAGCAGCGTGAATTATCGTCTGCTCTAATGTTCTCGCTGGGGGTTCTAGCTCATTACACACCAGGGGCTGTCAAACAGGAAGGAAGACAGCTGCCGCTGCAGCTCAGAGTTCAATGTGAGGCCTGTCAGTGCTGTCACTGCTCTCCCCAAATGCAGCCCCTGCTCAAGAACCTTCGATGGCTTCTCACTGCCCATGTAAACTTAGTCCGGCACTTGTGCTCCCTCTCCTCCTACTCTGAAGTCTGGCCAGCCCCCACACCCATCCTGGGCTCTCCCTTTCCTCACCCCTCCTCCAGTGGGAGGCCCAGCTCTAGCCTCTCCACTCAGCTATCCTTCAAAGTGAAGCTCAAATCTCACCTCCTCCAGGAGGCCTTTCTACACCACCCTGGGCCACAGTAACTTCCTTATCCAAACTCCATATGAGCACTGACAATTGACATACACTTCAGAATTGTATTAATTATCTTCAGGTGCGTGAATCCGATTTTACTTCCCCACTAGGCTGAGAACACTATGAAGTTGAGGATGAGTTTATAAAAATGACAAGCAATAATATAAAAATAATGGTGAGACTAGCATCTATATGCTCACTGTGTGACAAGCATCGTGTGGGCATTCACACACGCCACCTCACTCAAGCCTCACAACAACCCAAGAGGGTGGGCGCTCTCACGGTCTCCAGTCAAAGCTGAGGAAACTAGACAAGAAGGCCTGTGCCCAGGGTCATGAGGAGGCAGAGCATGACGGAGACCCGTGCTGCCTGGCTGCAGAGGCAGAGCCTTGGACTCTGCTGTCTCCTGCCTGTCCACTTCCGAGTCACCCAGCCCACTCCAGGGGCCAGGCACATCGTGAGCACCCAGTGTGGTGCATGGGTGAGGTCCGTCAAGGTAAGGAGGGAGCTGACTCTTGCTGAGGGCTCCATAAATCCCAGTAGTAATACTGGTTGGAGAGTCACCTTTGCAGGCCTGGGTTCAAATCCTGACTCCTCAGCTGGCTGCGTGACCCCGTGAGCATCACTGACCCCTCTGGGCCTCAGGCTCTTCATTTGTAAAAGGGGTCTGCCTGACAGTCTGCTGTGATGGCTAAATAATAAAAGGAGAGAGCATGGCTCAATGTCAGGCATGTGCAAGTGCTCCCTAGGCCCCATGTGGGGCACATGCGGGTACTCCTTAAGTGATGCCCCTTAGCTCAGCAGGGAGGACCTGAGCTCTGACACCTCCGTGCCACACCATCGCTTCTGTGACACTTCCCTCTCCCACCTCCCTGCTGCCCCCAGACAACCTGCGATATCACCCTCTCCCTTGGCTCCAGGTCCTCAGACAAGGGTCTTGCACCTGGAGTGGCACACTTAGGGTCACACACAATTTCTATTGACTCTACCTCGATTTTCAGTCCTCTCCCCCAAGATAGGTTTTCCTCTGCTGGCTTCTCAGTCACTGTGCGGGGTGGGGGCAGGTGGGTAGAGAGAGTAATTGGTTGTGTGACTGCCAGGAAATACTGTGGAATGTTCACCCCAATCAATCCATTGGGACCTCGCATGTGACAGGCGTCCCACACTTGCTGACTGTCAGAATCAATCAGCGAGTGACTGCTGCCAGCACCCACAATGTGGCTTACCCCAGGGACAAAGAAATACGTGCTCTTGGGTCCTCCACGAATGTACACGAAGAGGAAGGAAGAGGGAGGGAGAGGAAGAGGAGGAAGGAAGCAGAAGAGAGGAAAAGGGGAAAGGGAAGTACACTAGCTTTCCGGCCATTATGTACTCTGCTCCTCTTCCCTGGAATCCCCTTCTCTCCTGCCTCTGGGTAATGAATAACCATCCACACTTCACCTGCTTGGATGCCACTGCCTCCACGAGGCTGTGTTTATCTTTATCACAGGGAGATTTTGCAACTCCCTGTTTACTTGTTTGACCTGTGCTCTAGCCTGTAAACTTGTTTAGAGTTGATATCTGCCATCCCCTGCACAGGACACATGAGACAGGACACGCTTGATAAATATTTGCCTCATGGGGTACGAACTCTCCCTAGGCCCACAGGCATTTTACAGATATGACTTCAGGCAAGGGAGACTATGCTAGGTCTGACAGTCAGTCAGAGACACAGCTGAATGCTGCTGCTGGCAAGAGCTGTAGCAGGGGAAGACGGAGAAGATGGAGTAGAGGAGGGTGGGAGAAGTCAAGGAAGGCTTCCTGGAGGAGCAGAAGACAGTAGGGAAAAGCAAGCAAAGGATGGAGGCTCTAGGTGTGTGGAACTGGACTCGACCCTGGCCTGTGATTTAAACCTTGAGAGCCTCAGTTTTTCACATCTGCAAAATGAGTGATTAGTATCTACTTCATAGGGTACTTGTACCAGTGGGAGATATTTTATTCAGCCAGTTGTCACTTGTGTGTTCTCAAGTACGTCACCCCCTCATTAGTAAAGTGAGAGGACTGAATGGTCACATGTCCATCCATCCACATAGTTAACCTGCAGCCTCCATCCACCCAACCCCCACTGATTCACCCATCCTCCTCCCCAGATACCTGTCTACTCACTGACCCACCCATCTGCTCACCTACCCATCATTTTTTTATTTGAGCACTGGGTTCAGTGCTAGTCACCCCATCTTTCAGGAGGTTATTTATTTTTTTTTGAGTTGGAGTCTCACTCTGTCACCCAGACTGGAGTGCAGTGGCTGCTCCCGGCCACCACAGCCTCGACCTGCCGGGCTCTGGCGATCCTTCCGCCTCAGCCTTCCAAGTAGCTGGAACTACAGGCACGCGCTACCATGCCCAGCTGATTTTTTGATTTATTGTAGAGATGAGGTCTCACCAAGTTGCCCAGGCGGGTCTCGAACCCACGGGCTCAGGCAATCCACTCACCTCAGCCTCCCCAAGCGAGGGATTATAGGCTGAGCCACCGAGCCCGGCTAGGAGTTTATTTTTTAACGGGACAGACATGTTTATAAACGTACAGTAAAGTTATAAATATACTAAGTCTCTGATACAGGTGGTAGGAAGACTGGACTGAAACTGAGAAGAGCCTTGAATGCTGGGTTAGGAAGAGATATTGAAGCAAGGACTCTGGAACCAGATGGATCTGGGTCTGAATCTTGGCACTCTTACTTACTGACTATGAGGTGGTGAATGGGTTCCATAATCTCTCTCTGTCTTAGGGAAGGTGGGAGGGCACTAACAGCTCCACACCCTCCAAAGGCTGTTATGAAGGCCAAGGAGATGCTGCTGCATGGTGTTCCACAGCGTCTAGCCATGGCCATATCTGCATTGATGTCAGCTCTGATGATATGCATATAAAGATTCAAGGCAACATGTACACAATGAAAGAAGAACTAAAGGTGGCAGGGTTTGGGGAGACTATTCTTCGCATTGAAATAGCTGTTGCTAGAGTATCGTTTGGGCAAAAAAAAAGTCAGAATAGGTGCCGTAGGTGACAGGGAGCTACAGCAGGCTACATGACGAAAGCCATGTGGAAGGAAGCTGAGTCTGGCAGCCTGGACCTGAGTAGGCTGGGAGATTAGGCTAGGAACCTAAGTGGGCCTCGATCAATCAGCTGAAAGGACTAAGAGATGAGCTGAGACCTCCTGATGAAGAAAAGAACTTCTGCCTGTGGACGGCAGCTCCAGCCCATGCCAAGAGCCCCGGCCTGCCCCTCCCATGGCCTGCCCAAGAGCTCAGGCTCACCCAGCCTGTCCCCGAAGTCACCAGGCCCTGCACTCCAGCTCTCCCTCTGTGTCTCCTGCCAATTCTGCTTCTCTGTGGACGCTGCCTGATATAGGTGACAACAGGGAAGAAGGGAAGGGGCAGACCCCGTAGGTACCCTGGAGCAAGACAGCAATTCCACATCAGTCTAACTGCACCAGAGAGAGGTCAACAGCCTGTAGGCCATGGCAAGCAGGCACCTCTGGAGCACCAGCTGTGGCTTAGCCATCAGGTCCCAGGCTCACATCATCTCTCGCCACTACCTCAGATGCCCCTTTGAGCCTCTGCTCATCACTGCTCCTGCCACATCTGTCAGAGGCAGCCCACAATTCCCCCTGCCTGGCGCCTCCTGGACATGTGACCCCACGGCGTCGTCCTCCCCCCAGCCTGCTCTGGCTGCCAGGCTAACCTGACTTCATCCTTCCCAGCCTGGGCTCATTCTGTCATAGTAACAATCTACCACCTGACACTGCACGTGTCATGCCAATCTTGGGGGGGGGAGGGCACTGAGGTTCAAAGAGTTGAGGCAGCATGCACAGTCACAGCCAGAGACGCCCAGGGTGACCCACACTCAATCACACAGTTGGTGAACAGGGGTGGGGTGAAGGCAGGACCCCCGACTCCAGTCCTTTATCCTCAGACTCCTTCTGCTCCCCCTCACTGCTGTGCTGTATCTCCATCTTTCCTCCATTCTTGAGGGCAAGATGTAGAGCTAATGAATATTTAACCACCCAGATGGTGCCTAGCACAGTGCCGATATCCAGTAGGCACGAAATAAATACCTCACCCATCTCTGGCTTAGTTTTCCAATAGCACGGTGCCTTGCCCCACACTGACAGCAAAGCCACTTGGATCATTTGGTGCCTGCCACACAGGGGGGGGGGTTTCCCATTTCCCAGAGAGACCCACGCATGGCGCCAGGTGCCCGGGAGGTGCTCGGTAAGGGTTAACAGCACCCACCTCCCGCGGGGGCCCCCTCGGAGCTCCTCCAGGCTTCTTCCAGGCCGCCAGCCACAGAGAACTCCTCCCACCGGGCCATCACTCGGACTTTGGGGGGCCTTTGTGCTTTAATAAAGACGGTATTACTGAGTCGAAAAACCTCCCTCCTTTCCAAGCTTCCTTGCTGCCAGGGTTCCTGCTAAAGGTGAAGCCCTGTCATTCAAGGCCAGAGAAAGGGCTGAATCAGGATGCTGAACTCTTTTGACTTAGTGTCACCATCTCCCGCTCTCCCCAGTCACAGTGGTGTGAGAAGTGCCCCCAAGGCCGCGGTGGCCTCCCTGTCCTCCAGGTCGGGGGGCCCAGGCCAGGGGATCTCCCAAGCGAGCACCCGGGCGCTCTGCATGCATCTCATGAACGCTCTAGTTTCCTCTCTGAATGCAGACATCGCCCGGCTGCTGGGAGAGTCCTGCCACCAAGGCCGCTCTCTGCTGCCTCAGGCTGCAACAAAGGCCACTTGAGGGCCGGGAGACAGCGCTGCCCAGTTCCCTTCCTGGGCCCGTTCTCTGCTCTTTCACACTCCTCTCCCTTTATTTCCCCTGCCCCCTTCACTCCTGCTTTATGCCTCATTGAGCCCATTAGACACTTTATGGGGTGCCCCTGAAGAATACGTTTCTGTGTGGGGCTCCCGATGGCTTTTCCTGCTGGCACTCCAGCTCACCCTGGTGGCGGTGGGGGTGGGAGTGGGGAGGAGCCTCCCACAGCCCCCACAGCAGGTGTCTTCTCCTGCAAACCATCGCCCCTGCCCATCAGACAAGGGCTACTCCCAGGGCCTCCCTGACTCCTAGGTACTCAGACAGCACCCCACCTCCGTGATCCTACAACTTAAGCCCCAGGCACGTTTGTCTTTTCATCTGTGGAATGGGGATACTCATTGCACCTTCCTCAGGGGGTTGCTGTGAGCACTGAATGGGTTAAGGCCTTGGAACCGGGCCTGGATGCAAGACGGCGCCACTCAGGCATTGGCTTTGCCATGACCGTCCTCCAGACGACACGGTCTGCTTAAGAGTCCTGTGCCACCTCCAATTCCTCTACTTGTTGGTGAATGAAGGGAGGGAAAAAAAAATAAAAGCAATTCAAGGCTCTTTGCAGCTGTTTCTGTGAGTGTGTCTGTCTGTCTGTGTGTGGGGGGTTTATTTTTTTCATTGCCTTGGTGTTCTGGAGCTTTGAAAAGAATAAAAACAGAGGCCTAAAGCAGTGAAAAGGCATGATTCTTCTTAAAATCCCAGCTAATCCTGCAGCTTCCTTTAAAGTGGCAATAGGAGGAGGCGGGGAAGGGACCAGAATTGTTTCTGCAGTGCTCTCCCCTCCCAGCCACTGCTCTTGGAGACCAGGAAACGAGGGGGAAAAATCCATAAATCATCCACCCAGAGGAGGACAGAAGGAGGAACCGGGCAGTGGGGAGAGCAAGGAATGGAAGCCAGATGGGAGGAGGTGTGGGGCAGTGACAGGGGATACTCTGACTGTCCGGTGGGTGGGGACGGCTGTCTGCAGAGGGCAGAGAGTCCAGGCCAGAGGCTGGGCCAGTTAACCCTGCTCAAAAGGCAAAGGACAGCAAGGTCTCAAAACTCTCTATGGCATCAGGCCCTGCAGAGCAAGGGCACCACCCTCAAAGGTGTCTCTGGTCTCATCTTTCTTCATTCTACAGCCACTTCCCCCCTGGCCCCCTGCTAACAGGGCTGCCCACTGTCCCTCTACTCCCACCAGTCCGTTTGTGACAAGTGGCCACAGCCAGCTTGAAAGGGTGAGAATCAGCCTGTGCGGCCCCTGCTGATACACTTTCCATGGTTCTCCACTGCACCGGAATAAACGTCCCAGCGAGGCCTGACCCTGGCCATTTCCTCTTTGCCTCACGCCCCTTACTCTCTCTCCATCATCGACTCTGTGTCACCTCTTAAGGCCTTCCCACTGGAGACATCACACATGCTGCATGCCAGCCCTTCATCCCATCCTCCCTCTTGAGGAGGTCACCTGCCCTCATATTGCTCTCTCGCCACCCCATTCTCCCCCCACGCACCACATTTCTTTATTTTCTGTCTCCCTCGTTGGACCATGAGCCCCCATGATCCAGTTCACTCACCCCTGAAAAGAATCCCCAGGCTAGTTTCTGGCATACAGTAGGTACACAAGAAACACTTACTGGAAGAATGAAAGGACAACAGCCCTAGCATTTTTACACAAGAGATATCCCATGGGCAGCTGAAAGGCTGGGGTGAGATACACACACACACACATACATATATATATAACATATTAAGTATATAAAAATAAAGGTATAGGCCGGTCTCGAACTCCTGGGCTCAAGCAATCCTCTCGCCTTGGCCTCCCAAAGTGCTGGGATTACAGGCATGAGCCACCACTCTCAGCAAGATTTTGATTTTAGGGATCCTTCAGAAGAGCTCTCCCCCCAAAACCATCATGCTGCTTTTTTGGGTTCAGAGGGCTGAACCAAGAAGCTGCATTATTGTGAACTTAGGAGTGTATGATGGCAATTTACATACTGGCTTCTTATTCAGTGGGAAACAGTTTGCATCAATGAGTTTAATAGATTAGACTATTGGTCCACAAGCTCTTTCTATAAAGGGCCAGCTCATGAATAAACTAGGCTTTGTGGGCCACATGGTCTCTGTCACAATTACTCAACTCTGCCTTTGCCACAGCACAAAAGCAGCCATAGATAACACATAAATTAATGGATGTGGCTGTGTTCCAATAAAACTTTATTTACAAAAACAGGCAGCAGGCCAAATTTGGCCCTACAGCCAACCCCTACATTCGATTGAGGCCTAGCAAAACCACAAGAGAAGGACATACAGTAATAAAAAAGGTTTTGTTTTCTGGCTTCAACAGATATGCACAAAGACTCTAGGAAAATATCACAAAACCATAGCACTGCAGCAACAAGCTATAGTATGATAAAAGAGAACAGAAATATGAATTTATACAAAATTACTGTTTCATGGGCTAGTGTTTCAAAGCATTTCGGTTGTATTGTGTTGCATGTCAGCAATATCTGTATAAATGGAAATTCTAAGAACAGTTTTTCCTCTGGAAGTACTAGGGAGCTTCTGAAAGCTCAGTGTTTGCTGAATGTGTGGGTGGGTAGACGGCAGGACAACGAAAATGGAAAAGTCAGGATGTTTTGGGTGTTTTGCTTTGTTTTCACAGAAATAGACTTGGTCAATAACTGGATAAGGGGTGTCCAAAATGACTTAGTGGTTTCATGCCTATGAGGCCAGGAGAAGGAGCTGGCGGCAGGGATGGGCAAGATGGTTTTGGCTGATGCATAAAACAAGGACTTAGGAAATTCACAAAGCTGTCTCGATATCCTGGTCACTTGATTTTAATTATCCTCATTCCAAATATCCAGAGGGAAATCGTTTCTCATCTGGAAGTTACAGACAGCCTGAGGTTTCTTCCTGAAGAAAACAAGTGTTTTAAAGTCCTGTGCTTTCTCAGGACTTAATATACAATTTTTTTTAGTTATGGGAGATTTCTAGAATTTCCAATAGTGCCTAGAGAGAAGAAGAACTATGTAGAACTAGAACTGCAGCTATTTTACCGAGGCAGGGAAATACACTGCTTAATGAGCACCTACCATGTGCTCAGAACCATGATCAACGTGGTTGTGTTGAACCTGCACATGAACCCTCAGCTGGAGGTATAGGAGATATGAAGACCAGGCCTAGGGAAGGCAGACAGGCCCAAGTTTGAATTTGAGCTCTCCTTCCAGGCAGGGGAGCCTTGGGCAGACCTTGCAACCTCTCGGGGCTTTTACTGCCATATTTGGAAAATAGGAGACGGACTGTAAAACCAAGATGACTTCCAACTCTGAAATCCCATGTTCTAATGTTTTGAGCCAATTCTCAGCCATCAGAGTCCCCGAGTTGTCATACTGCTAAATACCAGCATGGATGCTCTGAGTTTCAACCACCTACTTGTCTGGGCCCCACCCTAGCAGGCTACATGCTCTGTGGGGACAAGACTGTCCACTGTCCTCTCTGTAGTATCCCCAGCACCTCCCAGGGAGCCCAAGGCACAGGTGGGACACAATCATTCCACAAATGTCCACTCAGCAATAGTTATGTGGCAGGCATCCCGTGACCTACTGATGCTGGGACCTAGGAAGTATCTCTCTTGTTCAGAGTAGCTTCTTCTGAGAGTACAACTGTTCTTCTGATCCCTGGGCGACCCTGAGGGTTGGCCCCTCTGTGATATCAGAAGATTGTGAGGCATGTGAGGACAGGACCAAGAGGGGATGGTAAAGAACACACATGGAAGTCATTCCTGCGGGGGGGTGGGGAGGCTACTTCCAGTGCTGCTGGGACTCCACCCAAGTCAGCTGGGATTGACTTAATTATGCTCCAATCCCAAATTCCCACACGGAGAACTGCCTTCCCAAAGACCAGGCCTCTAATAGATGCCTCCCAGAGCAGGGGAAATGCTCAATGAAATGAGTGGAAGTTGAGGGTAGAGTTTTTACTTCACAGATAGGAGGGGACCAGAAGGTTTTTCTTGAATCGATAAACATTAATTATAAGCATGAATTTCTGCAGAGGCCTGAGTGTGGGAAGCAGGCTGGAGCCCCAAAGTGGAGATGAAGAGGAAACGCTGACTCAGTCGCTGCCTGGATGACAACAGGGAGATGGGTCCCTTCTTCCTTGAACAGCCTCATGAAGATGGCTCTGGCCAGGGTCCCGTAGGCAAGGGGCAGGGGCGATCTCTGCCCATGCAGGATGTCTCAGGTGACCTGTTGTTTTATTTTTAGTTGTTTTTGTACAGAATCCCCAAATACCTCTGGGTGCTGGGCTTGTCTCCAAAATGAAGCAAGTCATCAGCAGGAACAAAGGTGCCAGATGCCCCCCTAAAAAGTTCACCTGATGATCTGGAGATGTCTGGTCTCTTTACACTGTCAGATGTGACCCACAGAACCTCAGCACGTAGAAAGAGCTGGAGAGCTGGGAACCAGGCTCTCACTCCTAGCCTGACACTCACTGTGTGACCTTGGACAAGTCCCTTCCTGTCTCTGAGCCTCAGTTTCTTCATCTGTGAAATAAGGGCAGGGGTGGACCAGATGGTTCCTAAGGATTCTCAGAACTTCAGTAAACCACGGCTCATCCTGGATGCTAACATTGGCCTCGAGCATGGGACTCGTGGAAGAGAAACCCATTCTTCAGAAAAATGCTTAACTGGCTCATCTGATGTCAGCATTCCCCTTAAAAGCACCGTCTAGACAGAGCTGCAGCCATTGCTGAGCACTTCCCATGTGCTAGCGTGTATCATTAACAACTTCTGCATAACCAGCCTCTGAGAAAATCATTATTGTCCCCACATCAAAGATGACAGGCATGACAGTACACCCATCCACAACACCGGCTGTGTGGTCACTCATACTTGGAGTTAATCCCAGGCTTCTGCTTCCTGCTGGAAGGTCCTTGAGCAAGTTATTTAATCCTGCCAAGCCTCAGTTTTCTCATCTGTAAAATGGAGATAGTAACAGCCCGTCTCAAGGGGCTCTCCAAGGCCTGAATGCAACAGGCGTGTAGAGCACTCAATCAATATTGACCATCACTACTGATAATTATTATTACCACTGCTGTCACTACCACCTCTCCTGGAGATGAGAAAACGGGACCCAGGGAGGATGTGTGAAAGGACATCACTTGAGACACCACAGTGTTCTACATCCTCATCAAGGGTCCAAGGAAAGGCAAGGAGGAAGCAGGTCTGGGCACAGAGCCACCACGTGACCACAGCCAGGCTGCCCACCCTCTCTTAGCATCAGGTTCTCCACTGATAAAACAGGGGCGGTGGCTCCCCGCACTGTGAGGACCTGATGCGCCAGCAAAGGCCCACGTAACTGGAAGGCAATGGATAAGCACTTACACCCTTGCCTTCCCCATAAGCCTCTTCCGAAATCTCTAAGATCACAGCTGTCTGCCCTTCCTTGAAACCAGTTCTTGCATAGAATTCTCTGCCGCTAGGGATCTGTCACCCAGCCAGCCACAAGGGTCCCACTGTGGGAGTTTCCTCCTGAGGACTGAAGGGAACCAAACTGCCGTAGCCCATGTGCTGGGCCCAAGAGCTTAAGGCCACACACGAACCTGGATGGCCCAAGCAGGTTCAATTCCCAAGAGGTGGCAACCGTAATGGAAGTAATAATAATACCAACCACGACACCACCTCTCTTCTCTGCATGGTTCACAAAGCACAGATACCCATCAGATAATGTTAGGTATACAAGAGACAGACAAAATGACTTACTTTTTTTTTTTTTGAGTCAGGGTCTCACTCTGTCACCCAGGCTGGAGTGTGGTGGCATGAGCATGATGATCATGGCTCATTGCAGCCTTGACATCCTGGGCTTAGGCGATTCTTCCACCTCAGCATCCTGAGTAGCTGGGATTAGGGGTGTGCGCCACCATACCCAGCTAAATTTTTTTTTTTTTTAAATAGAGATGAGGTCTCGCTATGTTTCCCATGCTGGTCTCGAACTCCTGGGCTTAAGCAATCTACCCACTTCAGCCTCCCAAAGTCAAAACTACTTCTTGAATGAATGGTTTTATCTTCAAAACAAGACTTTTAAAGATCCCCACTTACGCAGCATTTATAATTATTTACAGTTAGGATGGTCTGTCAAGCACTGGCGGTCCATCCTTACATTTTTTCCTCACAACTACTACACGCGGCAAGCTCACTTAACAATCACGTTTCACAGAGGAGGAAATTGAGGCTCAGAGAAGTCGAGTGATATGCCCAGGGTCGCGGCTAGAGAGTGACAAACCTGGGGTGTGAATCCTGGTTCTTAGCCCCTCTGGTCATTCTCCTCCTCTTTAGCCAGAAGGGGCAGCGAGGAGGGGACAGGGAGCTGTGTGTGTGCCATTTCAAGATGTCTATCAAGAATGCAGCAGTCTCATATTCAGAAAGAGAAAAGTCCTATTGTCTTTAAGACACAACCTGGAGAAAGTCAAGATTAGCACAGTCACCTTGGCTAAAGGGACCTGAGTCTCTGCTCTGCCTTCTGTGGTCCCCCCACACCTCTCTTCCTTTATTAAGACAACTCAGCTCCCTTACAGCCCACAGCACAGAGCTCCTTAATCTCTCTTCTGTGCTCTCTTTACTTCTCTCCTGCAGATGTGCCCACTGCAAACATTCTAGCAGCTTCTTCTTCATCTTACCACCACTGTGGGAGCTAAGGGGAATATCTTTTGCGAGAGGGCCTGATGTTGCCAAGGTCCTGTTTCCTGTTTATCTCCAGACTCTGCCCCAGTCAAGAACTGAGAACAGAGTTTATAAACAACTGCCTACAAGAGGCAGGCAGGCAGGCAGGCAGGCAAGGAGTGATGTGACCAGGGTGACCCAGGCATAAAAAATGCTTCGTTTTCCTCTTTTTCATGAGAGAGAGAGAAAATGACAACAACAACAACAAAACAAGAAAACCACAGGCACTGACACTCAGCCACAGGTCCAGGGGCGATAGGGAATGGTGAAGACCGTAGCTAACCGGAGCCCCTCTCCTGGGAAGGAGGTGGCTGCTGCTCAGTTCCACCACATGCAAGTCCA